>JAQFVV010012779.1:0-98859 GCA_028023455.1 Epiperipatus broadwayi
CATGAGTGAAATAATGAGCTAATTCACTTAATATGCTGTAACCACTTGTTTTTAAAATTTTAATTATTTTACAGCATTTGCTTACCCTAGCATGAATTAAACGACTGTTTAAGTGTTAAAGAATTGGTACACATATAGATCATACTTTCACTTATACGCATGTAAATCATATACCAATGTCCCCAACAGGAGTATTATTTTAATTGGCTTACCATTCCAGCGATGTGCTCACCTGGCTGTAAACTGGAACCTTTGATATGCACTGCTTATTATTACACAAATATGTTTTATTTCTCAATTTCAATATTTAACTTTATACTTATTCATGGCTCTTAACTAGCTACCTAAAGTTAAATAAAACACAATGCCTCAGTACACTAGATCGCACTTTCAAACCCACATTCACAAATAAACAGCAAGTTGATTGTACAACCCTGTTAACAATATTCATAACTTATACTCTTATTATACCATAACAAATATACACCCATAAGGAAATGAAGTCAGCATCAACATGAGTGTTGGCAAATACCCAAATAACAGAAAAAGCATCCTTTCATTAAGATTAAGGTATGCTAGGAGTAATCACTGAATAGGTTTGCACAAAGCACTCCAGCTATTAATAAAGAAATCATCTTATGGTGTAAAATTAAACAGTGAGAAATTCATCTACCACTTCTAAATATTTCATAAATTTTACAGCTGAGTGAGCAAGCTATGCTACAGCTTCACTAGCTGGGTGGTGATCCTTTAACCAACCACACAAACAAGGGTCATTCACCAATCCACACACACATATGAGAATTTAAACTTGAATTACACCCCCAAAATATTGTACTAACCCATGAGCCAACAATTTTATAAGCTTAAATCAGCTTACTTCTAAATCATTTCTAACCTTAATAAGAAAAAATAAAAACAAGAAATGCACATCCTTTACAAAAATCATCTCCCCCCTCCCCCTTTGGGACAAAGCTATTTCATTCTGTCACAACATTGATTCCATATTAAAATATTATTTTATTAGTATAAAATATTTAATAATAATAACCCGATTTTTAAAAACACTTCCTATACTAAATATTTTCATTCATAAATTTCACTCATCTAATTAGGGTAAAGCAATAATTTTGTAGTTAAAAGACATATCTTAAAACTTTGTACTAACTCAAACTAAAAAGAATTAAATATTTGTTAACTCTAAACTTAAGCATATGAATAACTCGTATGCTAACATATTTCATAAATATAGCTTCAAACAAAAAAAATATAATAACAAGGAATAAAAATTATACTTAAATAGTTCTTGTTCAATCATCCTCCAAGCCCTTTTATATTGCTGCAGCTGCAAATCTTACTTATAGTTTTGTGTGCACACATATTTGAATACTTAATCCATGGAAAATGTTAACAAACACTTTCACGAAATAATTCTTAAGGTTTAAACATTTGTGTTCGAAGGTTTAGCATATAACACACTTTTTAAACATGAAAATATTAATCCAGAGGGTATTTATTTTATCGATTCACTTTTTAGGCATAAATAGTCCTTGTAATTCAAAGAAGTAATAAATTTTCCATTCACAATTAATTCCTTTACACAATTTATGTTTCTTCAATAAGATTTCGATCAATATTATAAGGTAATCAGCTTTTTTCTTAACTTTCTTTCAGACCAATATGTTGGTTCACTGTAGCTTAGGTTGGAGAGATCTCATAATTCACATATCTCATAATTCACATATTCTCTCCAAGAATTATAGCGTTATATTCCATCAATTTTGTCATAGGTTGGTAGCATATTGATTTAATTAATAATTATATTTCTTTCCTGCATTACTTATTTATTTCTCATTGACGAACTGTCACTTCAAGTCAACGATGATCCAGATAATATTTAGGCAGGCTTTAACATATGACATTTGTATTGGAATTCAGTTCCACACTTATTTTTGATAAAAAAAATTTTTCTGTCTAAACTTTCAATGATACAAATAATTATATCCATCCATTTGAATTAGTGAACATTTGAAATACAGATCCACAAAATTCAGCATTTCTTCAATTTTCTTTTAAGTAAAATTTTATCGGTGGTCGATTCATTACTGTCCGATTGCTTAAGGTGATTAAGATCGTATAGGAAATCTTGTTGATAGTCAACTTCAGAGAAAATAAACATATGCCTAACAAAAGGTTTACCCACTAATCATATTCTACAAGAACTCAAATTTTAACTAAAATTTCATTTAGAAATTGAGCTAGAACAACAGTTAAAAACAACAGTATTTGTACATGATAATTTTAACCTGACGAAGTTCCCCTAGAGATAAAATGATGACGAAGAGCCCAGCCTTAAAGATGGCTGAGTTGAAATACTTTTGGTACCCCCCCCCTTCAATTTCTGAATGATACTTCTTGTCAATCAAATTACAACCAATTTTTAATTGTTTGTTTGCTATTGTTTTATAAATTATCTATTCACATTTTTACAAATAACACATAGTTTTGTCGAATTTTCCCACGAGTGAAAATCCCACTGAGAGAATAAAAATGAAAGTTTTTCATATAAAAAATAATAATACATAGCAAACCAACTTTAAACTCAAGATTTTGAATGGGAATTGGCTGCTATGAATATGGCATTAAAATAAGGTAATAGTTCTCGCGAAAGGCTTTCCAGGGATACCACATAATGATTATTTCTATAATTAAAATTTTCTAATACATTTTACATATATGCATTTACACACACACACACATAATTCTATTTGAAACGATTTCTTAATACTTTTTATTGATTCTTGATTTTTCTAAACAACCTTTTTTTTCAATATTTTAGATGTATAATATGAGAGATAGTGACCTGGGCCAACTGATGAGTGCTAGTTCAGCACGAAATGCATCTTGGGGGTCATTCGTCTTTTATTATATCTTTATTTATGTGAATTTAAAAAGAACGGAGAAGTATGGAGGTGTTTATTATATCTATAATTTATTTCTACAATAATACGATTTTCATCAGATACTTTCTTTATTAAATAAACAGGATATTTACTTTATAAATTCTACCCCCTCCCTTTCTGAGTCATATGCCTATTAATACGATCTGTAAAATATTTTTATTAAATAAACTCTTAGCTTTGACCGTTTTGCATCTTTATTAAATCGACATTTTAAATAAAACTATCCCCATTTTTAAGCACTAATAAATGAATTTTGCTTTTGTACTAAGTAACTTTATGAGAACCTCTTCAATTTTTATTTTGACTCCAACTTAGTATCTCTAAATAACTCTATAACACAATGCATTTTATGAGGTAATTTTAATATACACTGTTTTAAATAAAACTAATTTCAAATTCAGGAAGCTTTGGTTAAAACCAAAGGCTACAATATATATTCTCTCAGTGTTAGTAGGCTGGCTTCTTGTATATATTACTGATGAGACATGTCAGATGTAGTGAATATGTATGGTATAAATGCTCATGGTACTATTTTCAATTCAGTATTTAATTTCTGAATTTCACAAGTGGCAAACAATCTAACATGGAGAAGCCATTCCATTAACTTCTCTGTGAATTCAATCAATACAAAGACTAACAACTGCATTTCATTTTGAAACTAACTTTCTTTATTTTCTCCAATCTAATAATCAAAAGTTAATTTATTATTATTTGTAATAGATACAATGGCATTTAAAAACAGAAAGTAAATAATTAATTTAGTGATGTATATATTTGTAATCTCATGAAAGAAAACTAAAATTCACATGCATTAATAGGTTAAAGTATAAATTGACATGCGTCCATCTGTCAGTAAGTTTTAAAACCACAAGTGATTCACTTAGAGCTTATTCTTATATAAGCCAACCCATACAGACCATACTCAAATCAGGACATGATCCTATGTGCTTAGTATTTATTTGACAAATTATTTGTAAAAAGTGCCTGTGGTTTTAACTTATAGTAGTTTGAATATATAATTATATAAATAAGTAAATAATAATTATGTTAAAGCAAAATAAGTATAAAATAAATTTATTAATCTGTTAAGTCAGGCTTTTGATACAGAGTATCATTTTGTCAAAGCATGACTGGGAAAGAGCAAAATATGACAGTGTTTCCATCAACAAATAGAGATAATTACATTGGGTGTAAATATTAATGAATTTGCAAGTTTGCATATGTAATAATTGTAAGCACAAAGCAATGAAACATTACCTATATTGTCAGATCAATTAGTCAGTGTTTGTTAAGGGAACTTTATTGGCTCTACATTTATTGCATTGACAGAATTGACTATATGCCAAGCTTTCTTAACTTTCCATTTTTCCAATTGCTTTGGAGGCAAATGACTTTAGTATCAGCTGATTTAAGAATGACCAGCAATCTTTTTATGATGAGCAAATATTGAGTTATAAGAAGTATTAGCTTTGGCTCTATTGTGTAGGTAGATGTGCTGATGTATTCTAGAGTTCAAATTAGCATGCATTTTGTATGTAAATAAATAATGTGGAAGAAAACTAACCTTCACACATGTGCTAATAGATTAATGTGTAAATTTATTATTTTTATCTTGATTAATAAAAACAAGATAAAAACTAAATTACCATTGTTTTTTTTTTAATTTACTGTATTGGTTTTATAAGATTGGGTGAATGACTGAAGGAAGTTTGAAAATCAAGGTTGAAATCTTCTCTAATTTTATGTTTTAAGTAAAAAAAAATATAAAATTACCCTGTAATTTAGGTGCATTACAAAGAAAAATGCATCTTTGTTTTAGACAAAATATTTTTATTTCTTTGTTACACTAACATGTTCTAATACAATTATGGCAACATCACATAGTATTTTCAGTTTTCTGGTATTATGATGCTGCTGCAATTGTTAAGATTTTTTTTTCATTATTTTGAGCTTATCTATCACCTTAGATTATTGTGTACAGTTCTGTTTTATCATAAAAAATTTAAAATTATTAATTGAAAAAAATCTGAAGATATCAATATTAGAGACCTTTAGGAAATTACAATATCTAATTTGCATATTAAAGAATTCAGACTTGCTTTCTTTTGATCTCAATAGAAGTGTTAATTGCTTACTAATGGAGTGTTTTTATCCCATCTAGATATTTCCAATTTTTAGTCTTTGAACCAAAAATATATAATTTTTAGTAATTTGTTTATATATTAAAGGTTATTTATGCAATATTTTTGTAAAATACTTATTTTAAACCAAAATACTATGATTCTATAATTACACTTTATTTGAAAACATTTATTTTTAAAAAGGTGTTATATTTACTAAGGCAATAAACATCAAGAGTGTTCACTTGAAAATGTGAAGGTAGGGACCTCTATAGGTCTTAACCACAAGCTTACCCTTTGGAAGAAAAGAAGGTAAGTTGTAAAAAATTAATTACAGCAAAACAGAAGCAGTTCTTATTGGATAACAAGAATGGGTTTTTGTCATTATTAAACTTTGTATATTCTTTGTTCTCACTTACCATAAGCTTTCAACTTTCACTTTAACATTAAACCATTATTATGTATAAGAATATAATAAATTTGACCTCATTTGATATATATTTTTGTTTACAAATTAAATAAAATTTAAAAAATCATATTTAATTTTAGGAATTATTTTAAAATTAGATTTTAATCAAAACAAACACTGTCACATCATCAAATTTCAGGTGAAGTAAATTCTATTTGCAAAATGAATAAAATATTATGTTTGAAATTTGTTTTAATTATCTGAACAAATTATTTTTAATATCTAATAAATCTATCAATTTATGCTTTAAAAGTTTAATTTTTTTTGTAATTTTTATAATATTGCTTAATATTATAACAGACTGTTTAGTGACAACATTTCTAGACAATTGTATTTCCTATGACAATAATCTCTATAGTAACATTATACAGAAGAATATTTTCTTTTATATTTAAAAATAAAACATTTCTGTAAGAAATAGATCTTTCTAATAATTATTGCAACAATTATGATACAAAAATAATCATAAACTTTTTAATATAATCAAGATTTTAGACCATCTTAATATTTTCTCAAAGTAATATCACAAAGTTTAAGATCACCAAATATATTACAGGCATTCATTATCATAAAGTTTAAGAAATGTTGAAGATCCACTTATGTGATTATCCCGATATCTTTTGAAATTAAAGTATTAGAAATAATATTGTCAAGCGTTGTTAGCAGAGAGGTTATCGCAGCTGCCTTGCAAGCAAGTAGTTGGTTGCAGATGGTTGTGGATTCACGTCCCGGCCGATGCTATGACATATGAAAAAAAAAGTATTAGAAATAATATATCTGAGTTTTAAAGCTATGAAAAAAAAGTTTACAAAATATCTCAGTAGCGGATGAAAAATGCCAATTCAATTTTTTGATTTCTGCCTGATAAAACTTCATAATGAAAATCAGAAAGATTAATAAAGAATTTTTTTTAAAAAAAATTCAATGTTTTTATTTTTAACATATTTTTTTTTCTTTAGTGATAACTATACATTTCTTTTGAACTTAAAAAATGGAATTCAAATGTCTAATATTTCATTCTAGTAACTTTTTGAATTGATAAAATTATATCCAATAACCCCAAGCACTGTTGTTATAATTACAAACTTCATTTAATTTTTTATTTTTATTTTACAAAGCTTGAATATTAACTTTTAGAATGTCTGTCATTTGAAAGTTTACGAATTGTATAGAAAAAAAGGTGTAATTATAAAAATAACATGTTCAAATATAAAGGAAGTTTGTTTTAGAACCTATTTAATTAAGAAAGGAGTTGGATTCTGATCAGGTTAAAATTTAGATTTTTGTCAAAGTCAGAAGTAGATTAAAAATAATATTTTATTAAAATAAATACCTTATATATATAATTTTAAATCATTTATATTTCAAAATATCAATAAATAATATTTACTCAATCAAGATTTAAGTCATTTTAAAATTTATTTAAGTAATTATATATCTAAATTTTGTCTGTGTTCATTTCTACTTTTTTCATTTAAGCTGTATATATATGTTGTATTATGGATCATGTGATCAATTCATCTCAATGTATATATATTTTTCTGATGGGAACCTGATTCTTCTAAATGCTTATAGTCATAACTAAAGCAGATAATGTAAACATTTTTAAATATTCACTAGAGAATGAGATACAATGAAAGACGATAAGGGACAGAACTTTATTTTTAATTTTTTTTTTTTTTTAATTAACAATCAATCATTTAGGTACAAATGACTAAAAACTAAAATGAAAAAATATTTTGCACTTTAAAAAGCTAACAGGGTAAGTACTTTTTTCAATATTATTTTGTCAAATTTTTATATAAAAGGTACAGTTATAAAATATTAGATGAGAGTTGTAATTATACATATGTGTGCCTTTTTTTTTTTTTAAAAAAAAAAAAGATCTGAATTTTTTTTTTTAAATAATAATTGTTGAAATATATTCACAAACAAATATTATAATGTATCATACTAGCCAATCTAGTTAAATTATTTTATCTTTTAATGGGCTACCTGCCCCTTAAGATGTAACAATTGTTTTTCCAATAGTGGTTCGACCATTATTTTGTTTTGTTTTTGATGATCTTAAATGGGCATATACAGTAATTATGTTGTTTTTTTTTGTTAGCGAAGATAACTGAATGGAAGTCTACACTGTTTAATGTACTTCTAAAATGATGGATTTTGGAATTTCAGATCAGTGGATTACAGTCAATTTCTGTGTCACTTTGTATGTGCTCCCAAACAATAAACCATTTAAATATTTTATTTATAATTTTTTTTATTAAGGGCAAGAAAATATGTTAGTGTTAGACTGCTATGAAATCTAATGATGTATCAACCATTCTTGGAAGTCCTAGTTGTATCACCCACATGCAATAACCATTTCAATATTTTATTATTTTTATTGAGTGAAAGCAAACATGTTAGTGTTAAGTTTTCTGTGAAATACGTGCTATCAACTGTTCTTGGAATTTGAATATGCATCATTAGATTTAAATGATAAAAACATTGTTTTGAATAGTAAAACCCTTGCCAATTTTATAAATAGTTATGCTGCAATGTACAATTTGAAAGCTCAAAAAAATATTTTTTTAATTTCATAGTAATATAGCATAATTATTAAAAGACCAAAATTTTCTTCTTGAGCCATATAATACATATTTTGGTTGGAATATCAATGTAGATCACTATTTGTCACATGGTCATTATTTTCTATGCTTACACTACTGTATGGAGATTTTGTTATAGTCCCAATATCAATTTAGTAAACTTAAGTGGTTTATTGCTAATTAGTTTTTGCAAAATGTGGATTGGCTATCACAAACACCTTATTTGTGCAAAAAATGGCTATAAAAATTTGGCTATAAAATTTTTGGATATATAATATTTAAACAATGTCATTATGTTATAGATAAAAGTCAAAATATAAAAGCATTAATATCACATAAGACTTACAAGATTGGACAGATTATAGATTAGCGTACTCTGAGCTACAATTAATGTCTGCAGTAAAAATAGTTTTCATAAATATATTAGTGGCAAAATTGATGCTATTTTTTCAAAACAACATCTACTTATTCAAAATTTCAACAAAACTTCTAGTTTGAACATTTAAGCTTGTAAATATTAATGAGACATGGAATTGTCTTAAATGTTATCATGAAATCTGTTATTGGTTCACTACAAAGAAAATCCTGATTGGCTGTCTAACTAACTATAAAGCAATGATTGAAAGAAAATGTGTATCATTCTTTTCTTTTGATAAAACAACAAAATAAAGTGAATCTTCATAAAAATCAAAAAGATTTTAATGATTGTTGTTCAATGCATAATAAAAATAACAAGTTGTGAATAATTTGAGAATTATAAAAAGCAAAGAAAAATCAATCATTTGCTGATTACAATCATTTTAAATTTTTTGTTTTGATGCATTGAACGTAACATATAGATCTAAAACAACATCACAGTTCTGTTAAATCAATAATAAAGATATTTTGTATAAATAAAACCAAATATTTTTGAACATTCTTTGAATAGTAATATAAGAATTGAAATGACTATTCTTAATAATACATTCACCTTGATGAAATTGAATTGGCTCATTGTTATATTAAAATGGGAAGACTAAATATCTGGATGAGATATGTAGAAAAGTTTAAATTATGATGTGACATATTAGTTTCAAAACTATATGTATTTTTAGAAATATGTGGATCCATAAAGTTATATCATCTAATCTTAAAAATGTTTCTATTGCTTCAATTTATAAAAATAAAGATAAAAAAAAAAGACTACAGTATTTATTATGGGAGTACCAGCCTTTTTTCTCTATGGAATAAATTATATCACTCATAGAAAAATAGGTCAAATTGCAAAAAAAAAAACTCAGCTGCATATTATTTTAATCAATTAAGGAATTTAACTCAGATATTATAAAATATTATGAAAGTTTATGAAATTAATTAGTTGTATACTGAAGTTTATTTATAATTCACAGCTTCTATTGATTATATATAAACAAGTAATATTACTACTAATAAAAAATATAATGTATTTCAAATGAAATTTTGTGTTAAAAAGAAATATACTTTTTCCAGCTTTGACTTAATTTCATGTTAGTGGTCTCTAAAACAATCATCGTGATATATATATATGATGGTAATTTTAATTGGAAATAGTTAAAATAAGATCTTCATCTCTTTTGCTTCTGGATTTATAGTACACTGATGATTGTATTATTCCTGAAAATTCAGCTTGAGCATGTGAACCAAAATTTTTCAATGAGGGCATTCAGCATGTTACTACATTTAATGAATTAATATGTGATTTATTAAGGCACTGTAAAAATCTATTTCAACTAAATTAGTTGTCTTTAGTGCTGTTATTTTGCTCAATTTATTAAATAGAAATAATTTTGGGATCCTACTAACAATGTTTTTACATTGCTAACTGAAAAATTAACTGAAAAATTTCATTCAATGATAGTCAATAATTTTTGAAAATATGAAGTTAAAAATGGAAATCAGTTTATTAACTTGAATTTATGTCTTGCTATAATTATTTTTTTTTAGGAAATATGATTCTATTCATTTACTTTACATGCCCAATTTATCAGAATATAAAGGAAATCAAAAGTTTGATGCAGAATATATTAAAAACAATTTTCCACAAGATTTGAAATAAACAGAATTAGAATACCAATATGATGTATCTACATATTAGTATTTTACAGATTGGTTTATATAGTAATCATGAAAATCATGTTTTTTATTATAATTGTAGGGAATTAGATTGACCATACTTGTTGGCATGTGACTGCTAATACTAGTGTTTCTAATGCATTAATTTCTCATTTATCCATGCTACTCATTTAGCATATCCTTCTTATTTTTATTCTATTGTGTTTTTACTAGTTAAACATTTGTTTCAATTTCTAGAATACATTCTGGTAAGATGAATTCCTTGCCACTTGGTCATTGTATATTATAGCCTTTTTACTCTATACTACCAATTTCTGAAAAATTCAAGAAACTGTTCATAATCTCTTAATTATATTAAATGTTCCATTTTATTAAGTTCTAAATGTATCTTGTTCTACACACTTATTTTGTATATCCAATGGTCCACTTCCAAATATTGTTGCTTAGCATCCTATTCTTATCCCAAGTTCTGCTCTGATTTAGTATTATTATTTCTGGCATTCCATAGTTTCACATAAAATAAAATTCTTTGGAGGTTATTATATTTAGAGTAAACATTCAGAATATTCATAACTTCAAAAATTGAAAATTGGATGACATAATTCTATTCTCATATAGAATAAATCTTATATGATTGATAATATAGCAATTTATTATCTTATATAAGTTCATAAAATTGTATACTCATTGTAGAATGCCTAATAAAGTATTCTTTTCTTTTTATCAATGCATGGTGGATATTAAAAGATCTAATATAACAAAATATGAACATGATATAATAATTAGGTAAATCTTATATTTTGCTTAGTTTTTGATGAAATTATTGAACACACAGTTTCAGTGTGGTAACATATGCTTAAATCTAAAAGTTTTTATTTAAAAATTGTAGAGTCACAAAAGATATATGTATGTGCAGTATTGAAAAATATTCTGCAAAATGTATAGATAGAAGATGAATATCTTATTAATACTGAAAGGCCTTTCAAACTATTTCTAATTTTTTATTAAGTTTCTATTCATTTAAATTTTTACCATTCAGAATTTGTTAGTTTGAAGAATAATATCTCCTTTTATTTTAGTTTTGATTTTCTAGGTGTAGTTGTAAGATACATCTTTATTCTTCTTTTTTAGTATTGATTTTCTAGGTGTAGTTGTAAGATACTTCTTTATTCTTCTTTTTTAGTTTTGATTTTCTAGGTGTAGTTGTAAGATATTCCTTTATTCTTTTTTTTTAGTTTTGATTTTCTAGGTGTAATTGTAAGATACTTCTTTATTCTTCTTTTTTAGTTTTGATTTTCTAGGTGTAGTTGTAAGATAATCCTTTAGCCTGCAGTCTATTATTTAAAGACTTTTTAATTTTTTTTTTCTAATTATTTACCTATGTAGAAATCCGAAACTTAATGATGATAAAAAATGTAAATATATTGAATAACATAAAAATAAAAAAATAATTATAAAAATATATTTATATATACAAAATTTAAAAAAAAAGAAATCATATATAATACAAAATTCAAAAGGCATCAATTTACCCATTAGAAATATTTTTACAATAAATTGTTTTGGTAAACACATTTCAGTTAAAAAAGAAAAGATAAAACTATTATTTTAGTTTATGCCTGAGTTAAGATGTTCAATATTTTATATTGTAATATTCATATATCATACATAGGTCTGGAAGTTTGTGATAATTACATTTTATTATTTAGATCAACTAATTTAATTGTTAAATTTATTTGTTTTTTGCAGATAAATTCAAACTTTTTTTTAATACTTTTAAAAACATATTTAACTGTTAAACATCACATGATCACTATCTCATACTAGCACATAATTGTTATTAAACAATTCAAAACAAAGCAAAACTCTCCATATAGTAGTGCCATCTTGTGCTAACAAGAGCAATCAATGGATGCCAGAAGGCTTGTGCATAAAATCCTTATCTAGTGCCTACTCATCCAATATCCCCAGACTAGTTTCTGGATTGTGGCCTTCATCAGTGAGGAGCCTAATAGGATAGTGGTGGCTATGGTTGTTAAAGAGCCAAAGACACCAACATGTATGAGTTCTAAATTGAGTTCAGACCCATATGACTATATAAGCTATTGAGCTTGGATTGTAAATATTAATGGTGTTTTCAATTTCATTCTCATAGTTTTGTAGTTAAATGGAGTTAAAAGATGGGTGCTGGAGGGTTGCATTAGATCCTAAGATCTAGGTGCAGTGCTCTCACATCCAAGGCTACTCACTGATGAAGGCCACAAGCCAGAAACTAGTCTGGGGATATTGGATGAGTAGGCACTAGTTAGGGATTTTATGCACAAGCCTTCTGGCATCCATTGATTGCCCTTGTTAGCAAAATATGGCACTACTATATGGAGAATTTTGCTTTATATTTAACTGTTATTGATAACACACAAATTAGTATAGAGAACACAGCAATTAGAGTGATATTATTCTTTTTCAGATGTTGCTGGCCTAACCAATGATAGTATCAGTATACCTATCAAACTGATGACTTCTTTAGACTTGTGAATACCGAATTTAAGATGATGCTGTAACTAACTGGCTATTCTGTCCAGATAATGATCAGTAAAAATTTATATACTTATCAATGGGAATCTTCCTTGATTTCTTTAATTTTTTTTCTTTTTAACAAAATTGTTTCAAAATTATGGATTATCACACTAGGTTGATATATGAGGTTTATTTATCATTGATATGTGAGCAGTATCTTTATATTCTGTTCTCTTTACTTTTTCCTCTCTGATCAAAAGTCTTCTGCTTTTCCAATCAAATATTTATTGGTACACATGTGGTCTATTAAACCAGACACATCTGAGTGAACAGTAATTTATTCAATATATATTTTTCCACATTTATATATTTTATGTATGGATTTTTTTGGTTTTTAGCATTTCAAGTGATAAAGATTTTTTACAGGGTTCTATGGATTTGAAACACTGTTCTGATATTGCATTGAAAGTAAAATTTTTTGGTTGCTCTGTTATATATGGACACATTACAGTATCTATCATTGTATTTTCTTATTGTTTTTTGTTAAAAAACAGGCAAAACCCTCCATATATATTACTCTGGTTGGCACTGAGTGGCACTACTGTATGGAGAGTTTTGCCTGTTTTAATAACAATTATGTGCTAGCATAAGAAATAGTGATCATGGTATGTTTCTTTTTATTGTCCATCGTCCTATGTTATATTTTTCTTTCTCTAAGTCATTAGTTTCAAAACAATTTTTTTTTTGTTTTGGTTCCATATTGATAGTATAACACCATTTTTTGTATTTCTGCAAAAGTTGTATTCTATTTGTTAATTATTTTCTTGTATAATGGTGAGTCTTCTGTAAATTAACATATAAAATATTTATTACTGAAAAATATAACAAAATAATAAAATAAATATTATTTTAAATATTTATCAAAATGGGTATTAATATTGAATATATATATAAATATTTTTTTAATTGTCACTATATGGAAAAATTGTAATAAAAAGTAAAGGTCATTTTATCAAACAGCAGTTACTAAAACTAAAAAATGCATTTGATCTTTTAACAATGGTTGATATGGAAAAAATAGTTCTGTGGTTGCAAAATTAGAAATGCTCCATTTTGTTTGCCTTGCTTACTTTTTGGTGAAAATATTAAAATAAAACACCACTGCATAAAAATTTCATGAGATGTCACTGGTTCAAATACAAAATTATATTAAGAAGTACTATTATTTCCTTTCTTCAATAAAACTTTGTATTTAAAGCAAGTATGTTTTAAAAAAATATTATTGATGTACAGGGATACTTAACTCCTTTGTAAAATCAGTTTTCTTTTATTTAAAAGATGAACTCAAACCAATCTTACATTATTAGATGGCATGGTTAATGCTGCTGAAAATCAGTGCCATTCAGATTTATCAAAAGCTTTAATAAAATGGGCTGTACCATACTTTATTTTTAAAAATGTACAAATTAAGTTTCTCTCCGAATTTGTTTGAATATTTTATTAGAAAAAGAACATCTTATGTAAAATTTAATAAGTCTTATCATTCATACTACTTCATTTTGGATTATCTCAAGACAGTACTTTAATAATATTATTGCTTAATATTTATACTAAGAATATAAGAGAATGTTTGGAATTTTTATAATTTCTATATATATAGATTATTATAAAACTGTTAAACATATTAGCCATTGATAGAAATGTATATAAAATAAATTTAGTAATCATTAACAAAAATCGTGCACTTTATTTGCTAACAATGGATATTTCATAATCGTATTGAGTTTAATATCAATACAGCTTTAAAATTTATGTGTTATTTTAAGATACAGCAGTCAAGATAATAGTTTTAGTCAATATAAATTATTTGTCACTTTGATTCTTCTTACTATAATATGAATTATTGACTTGAAAATCAAGCTCTAAAAGAAATATTCACAAAATTCATCTTTGATAAATTTTCGGTATTTTCTAAGGTTATTAATTTAAATAATAATTGTAGTGGTTGTTAGATGAAAAATTAGAGATCTAAAATTGTTATATAAACATGTTTCTATGAATATTTATCACAACACATATAAATTAAAATACTTCCATTATTAATTTTATATATGAAATTCATATTTCTAATATTTTTTTAATTTGCGATTTTGACATTCTAAATATTTATAATTAAGATTTTATCAATGAAAATATTTTGATTTAGAAGTGAAAATTTTACAAAAAGCCTTATCACAAAATATAGTTTATAATTCTGTTTAATATGTATATAGTTTTCTTTCTTTCTTCCTTCTTTGTTCTGTAGCTAAATATGACTCCTGATCTAATTCTCTAATTGGTTTACTACTGTAAATTTGAATAATAAATTTATTTGATTGAATTATTATTATTAATTGACAATATATTATAGTAACGTGAAACTCTAAGTAAGTATAATAACTATGTAAAAACTAAATGTAGATTTTTTTAATTTAAAAAAAAAAGCAAGTTTAAAATAATATTTAAATTAAATTTTATTTAATAAAACATCACTGCCATATATTTATTTGCATTATTTTTTTTACAAGTCCTATCATATACTGAAGGTGGATATTTTAAATGGTCAAAACATAGCATCTAATTTAAATAATAAAAACATGGTGGAAGTAATCCTTCCAATATTTATAATATTCGTCCCCAAACTTTGGTGCAGATTTACAGATATGTATTTTTACTACACATACACACACATATATATAATGTATGTGTACTGTAAAATAAATAATTAAAATAAATAAATTAATATTTTTTTAATAATTTCTTCTAGTTCCATTTTTACATTTTTAAAAATGTGCATAGTTTAAACGGCAAATATCGAAACTTGAAATATGGCTGGACAGCAATAAATGTTTTGGGAATATTTTTTTTTACATATTCAGCTCTTGATTCTAAAAGATTGCTGAAATGTTTATAAAATTTAACTATAATATTTATTTAACACTTTAGTCAATGTGCAAACAAACAAAAAAACACACACAAAAACTGTTTGCTGTCAAGCATTGGTGGTCGAGAGGTCAGCGACAGCCGCTTTACAGCAGTTGTTGCGGTTTAGCGGGTTCGCTTCCCGGCTGATGCTATGACACATGAGAAAAAAAAACTGGTTGCTTTCATATCTTAATTCTATATAGAACATTGTACGTCAATTCCTAAGCTAATATTATAAGTGTGTATGTATTTAATTGGAATGAATGAGTAAGCACATACATCTAATTCAAAATTACAAATACGCTTTTTAATTAAATGCTAACAGATAAAAGATTAAAACCTGAAAATAATTACAATTAACGATCAAATTCACGGAAATATTAATTTAATTATCTTATCAAATAAATATTAATAAATCCAATGACATTATCTTTAAACATATTCTAGTAAAAAAAATGTGTTTTATTGTTGTTGTTGTTGTTGTTTTTTTTGGTGATATATGTAATCTTTTATTATATGAAACTTTATACATATAAATGTAGGTTATCAGTTTCATAGATAGTTGCCATAATAGAAGTGGTTCACTTCTTTTTTTACCCACACCACCCCCCCCCCCACAATCTCCCTTAAAATTTTTTTTTTTTTTAAAATTATATTTAATCTTATCAAACAACAGAAAGATTTTGAGAGAGAAAAATGGTTTATTAGTATAATTTTTTCTAAAAGCATCAATCAATTTCTTAACCAGTTCATAAAGTAATTGGCAGAAATCGATCACAATAAAAAATTTCTAGTGCTAAGAACTATTCACTCATACACAAACTAAAATTAGAATATACATATCGATATAATAAATATTTTAAAAATCTTTTGTATTTATTAAAATTTACAAAATTGGCAAACTAATTAGTTATAATTTCTTTAATATTTTTTTCTTTGAAAATTGTTAATTAAAAATTCGTTAAATCAATTCCTGTTGGGAAAAAAAAGTGACTTCATTTATTAGTTATTTACCTTTTTCAAACTAGTCAAAATAAGAGTCATAGATCACATGACCTTATTCTCTTAAGCTTGTAAGTTATAAACAATGAGGTTTGCCAATTCCTCAACAAGCTTTGTGATAAATACTTAGATAACTTTTAGTTAAATACTTGCTTTGGGTTGGTATTTTTAGATCTAGTGTCTGAACCTATCCTAGCACCTCTCTGAGGAGTGCCAGAGCATAAAACCATAGTCAGAGGCTTGGGTGGGGGGGGGGGATCCTGACAAAGATATTTTAAATGTTTTCTTTAGCTAAGCATTTATCACAAAGCTTGTTGAGGAATTGGCAATCTTTTTCAAAAGTAAGTTTACTTTTGCCTTTCTTATGAACAAATATCAGAAATCCTCTCTCTCTCTTTTGAGGAATCACCATTTTCAATCATTATTAAGTTATTTACTGTACAATGAAGTTTTCTCTGTCTATAATCATGTTCTTCTGACTTTCGATATTAATGAAGCAATTTCTCAGCATTTCCAACTACCCAAATGTATAACTAAGTTTTTCACAATCTTTTAAGATCTGATTTAAGATTTTAGTTATCCGCTTGCTATCATTTTTTATCAACACAGCCAACCTAACTTTATTTCAGCCTTTTAATTCTTTCAATAACTTTTATAGTTTAGTACTGTGATAGAATATCAGACTTTGAAGCCTGATCATTTTGGATTGATATTAGTGCTGGTACTTTCAGGCTAGAATGTTCAATGAACTCTGAGCAATAAAACCATTTGATTATTTATTTACTTATTCAATGCTTTCATTACTTTATTTTTCTAGTTTACATCTCTCCATCCTTTCCTATATTATCTAAAATCGATGTATTGTTTTTCTATTTTGTACCCAAATCTCATTTTTGCAAATAAGCAATGATAGAATATATTTATTAAAAACCTTTTTTTCTTCAATCACACATTTTTTAAATGTATTTTTACTAAAATAATTTCATCTAAATTTAATTTTATAATTTTTATTTTCCTTCATTGTGTTTTCATCTATATTAATAATCTGGCCTAAGATATTTATACTTCATTGTAGAATAAATCAGCAAAACTCTATAGAATCATCTCATGTATAAATGGAATATATGTTGTCTGAATTAAATAATTCTACACTTACTCTAATAAAACATTTGTTAAAAATAATATTGTTTATTAATATTTGCTTTGTCCATTAATTTATTTCAACCTTTTAATTCTTTCAATGTCCTGTGTGACAGAATATCAGTCTCTGGAGTCTGGGGTCTTCTGAATCATTAATATATTAATTTTATTAATAAAATATTTCCCCTTATAAAATTTTTCAGGTTTAATTTTAGCATGAAAAAAATATTTTAATCCATCCAATGTTCATTTCTTTTAATAACATTACCAAAAATGCAACAAATATTTTACTTTTGGTTTATTTTATTAGAAAAATTAGGCAAACTAAACAAAATGTAAAAGTGCATTGTATTTTTCAATCAAACAATGCTGATGTGAAAACTCAAAAAGTTAGCATTGGATATCAATTGTAAAGTTGATTATACATATAAAGTTGTGATAAGGTGCTTGGGAAGAGGAAAAACCTTTTTCAAATTCTAATATTTTTTATGTATGAATAAGTTTAATCAAAACAAGTTTAACAACAGTAAAAGTAAAACCAATAATATTAAGCAACATGGAGAATGAAAATTAATTAGTTATTAGTAGTGAAAACAATAATAATAATAATGGTTTTTTTGTGTGTATTATCAGTCATTTTTCATGAGATATCAATATTGCTTTTTTATTTTATTAATTATCAGAGTGAGAAGTGAATGTGGTGTCAGATTTGCATAATAACTATAAAGCTATAGTAGACATTATGCATCTTGTCAAACATTGATGGCCTAGTGGTTAGCATAGTTGCCTTCTAAGCAGCTGGCCCAGGTTTGCTTTCCAGTCAACGTACTTGATATATGAAAACAAAAGTATCATGCATCTTGGTCAATAAAATTAATAATGAAAACTGAAAATAGATAGTAATATGTTATAAATAAAGAGTTTTTATAGTGATTGACTATTAATATAATATAAGGTATAAGAAATCAGTGTATTATTGGAGTGCTTAAGTTAAGAGCTGAAGTTTTCTGGTTCAATTTCAATCTGAGAAATGTGGGGGAAATCTGTTTGGGAGACAGATAAAACATTTGTGCTCAGATTGTCTCATGAATACAGAGTGTGCACCTTCAAAGTTGAAGCAAAGAATAGTGTGTTATATTTGAAAAAAGTATTTTCAATAATAATGAAAAATTACTGAACAGTATTCGTTTGAACTCTTTATTATAAATCTATCAAATTTTATAAAATAATTTTTATGACAATATATCAATTACATTCTACCATATCACTGTTTAATACTAATTTTAATCAATAAGAGTATTAACTAAGAATTAAAATAATGAATATCTAACAAAAACTGGCCAATGTAATGATAATTTTCTGAACAATATATGATCCCAGAATAAAAATGTTATGTAACCAAATTACCTAATAACTAATTATTGAGTTTATGAGTAAATAATTCTAAGCATTAAATAATTTTTTATTTAGTTAGCATGAAACTAAGACTCCTTTAGGTGTTAATCCATGCCTAAGTCTTGAAATTTTTGACAATTAATGAAACACAAATGCTAGAGCTGAATCATTTAGTATCTAAAGAAATCTCATCACTGAAGGGTATGCTTCCATGTCATTATTTACAATTAAGAAACTTGCAAAGTTGGGAATGCCAGCAAATGATAAGGTTTTTGTGCTGAGTTCTTGTGTTTTATTATTTATTTTTCAAGAATGAGCAATCTAAATTTTATTACTAATTTAATAGAAAGTTGCTAAGACCTACACCATTATGTCTTAATACTACTATATCCTATGAATAAATTGATACCCAGAATTTGTTGATGATACATACTAACATAAAGTTAATTATAAATATAAAATTATATGAGATTCAAATACTATGCAATAATATGCAACTCTTCCAAACATATATATATACACACACATTAAAAGACTAAAAAATACCTACAATAATGTATAGCCTATGCATAAATTATAATGCAGCCAGTGCGACCCACTTCAGCTCTTAGACACCATAAGTTCATATGATGGCTTAAATTCACCAGAATGATCAGCTATTCTGCTAGCCAACATGTCATACATATCTGCATTGCCATCTAGGGGTTTTGTTTGTTCATTTGCCTACTCTCTTTGCTCTTTTGTGGTTTGTTGAAGTCTGAACTGCCCACAAATTAAGATTCCTTTTTTATTTCTTTGTTATCTGAACTTTAATTCATGACTTAGATTCTTCTAGCTGGAATTCAAGGAGTGAGGAATTAATTCGTTCAAAGCTTCCGGATATTACTACTTGTCGACATTTTATTTTACTAACTGTTTTTAATTTTTGTAATAACCTATTAAAAATAATAACATGAAAGGCTAAAATCTTTAACAGATGCACTTTAAAAATGCTTATGTGACAGCCAATCAGATGTCATAATGACTGCACGTGGGACTTTCAATTCAAAAACACAAGCCAGAAATACAAGAAAAAGATGGAACCCACCTTCTTCTCTACTTAAATTTATATATAAATAAGCCAGACTGAAGCATTCTGAACTAAGATCGTGAAGCTTAAAACACCACATTTAATTCACTAAATATTATATATAAAGAAATAACGTGCAGTCATTATTACATCTGATTGGCTGTCACATAAGCATTTTTAAAGCGCATCTGTTAAAGGTTTTAGCTTTTCACGTTATTATATCATCTGCTTGTGCTTAATAAATTTAATATATTTAATAACCTATTAAATAATTTTATTTACTTTAATAAACCGCATGCACTTTATTGCCATATAATGCATTTATATATATAAGTCATCGTTCAGCAAAAGAACTTTCAATCATACAAACACTTTATAAATCATAAAGGAAATGATTTTTGTTTTTAATATGTTAAAAAAAATACTTTTTTAAATAAAATATTTTTCCATTCTTCTTTTTTTATCCTTAAATTTAGTACAAACCACTGGAATATAAGCCTAACAAAGTATTTTTAATACGTGATGTGATGTACTGTAGCTTCTCCTTAAACGAAGTCAAGAATCTCTCAGCAATTATGCCCAGAGAAACCTGTTAGCCACTTTATTTTTCATTCCCCAGTCTAAGTTTTCATATTTTCTGCTCCATCCCATTTCCACAACATAATCTTTGTCAACTCTATGGCCTTTATATCTAAATCCCCCTTATCTTTTCCCAAACCCAGCATAAAAACCAACAATCCACTTTTTGTATAATCACTTTTTTCATATTTATTCTTCCATAACTTCATTATATGTACCCTTTATGTTTTCAAGCATTTACATTCAATTAACAGATGCCTAATATTTTCTATTCCTTCCTTACATAATTTACTAATGACAACAGCGATTAGCGTTATGAAAATTAATTAAGCTATAGATATTTTCATTCAAAATTTCCAGTTATATTTCATCAAATTATATTTTTAAAACAATTTTTTTAAATAAAAATTTTGAAAAATAAATAGACTTAATTAAAATATTTTTTATTAAATAACTGAGTTTTTAATTTCAGAGAATGCTTTGCTGATATATAGAAAACATTTTTTTTGCAAACAAAAAAAAAAAAAAATCAAACTAACACTTCCTTTAAAAAAAAAAAAAATACCATTAAAAAATAAAATATTTACTATATTTTCATTATTTAAAAAAAGAAGAAATATTTTTAAAAATAAAGTTATTATTTCATAATATATTTTATTATACCAAAAATACATTGTTTCAAATTTTGGTGAAATTGTATCAACTAAAGCAGAAAATCGTTGGTGGCATTTCGTACAATATTATTTTTGTGTGCAAGCGCGAGATAGTTTTTTTTTAAAAAAAAAAAGAAATCTAGAGGATTTCTTTTTTATTAATAACTTTAAAAAATATATTTAATACACTGTTTCTTTAGATGACAATTATTGCAACAATTACTTTCATTTTTATAACGTTCTTCAGTACCCCCCCCTCTCCCATAGTAACCTACTTTCGCTTTCTAGTACTGTAATTAGCTTTGTTTATAACTTTTTGTTTCTTTGTAAACAACTATCAGTTAATGACAACCAGATCTTAGGTATAATCCTGTTCAGTCCATCTCCAGGTGCAAATTAAGATATACACATAAATCTTTCATCAGACTTATAGCATATGTCTATTCCAGGGGTCGGCAGCCTATGGCACATCAACGATTATCAATGGCACTAGGAATAAATTGAAATAGTAAAAAATATATTTTAATTACGACTTTTTTTTTTTTTTTGTTTTTACATTCAACATTGAATTTACGATTACATCATTATTTATCAGAAAATAATACACTGGACTTCATTTAAAAGATATTTTTGTTTGCAAGGAAGTAAATTCTACATATTCACATTTTATTTCTGATAATATTAAAAAAATGAGATCGTAATCCAAATAAAAAGCTTATTGCCTTATCAACTCTAGAAAGCTATTTTGGGTAGTTGAATGGTAAATATTCGACCCTCATTGGTGGCGCTTCTTTCAAAAAAGAGATTCTCGTGGCATATTGCCTGACAGATTCCCAAAATGTCCCGCAAAAGACAAAAATGTAATGTTCGCTCTTTTCAAGACTCTTGGACAAATGAATATGGATTGTACAGCAAAAAGATCGTCTGTGTGCACATTATGCTGTGAAAGTAGTGTGTGTGATAAATCAAGTGTACAAAGACATTATCAAACTAAACATGTGTTCATGTTTAAAAACTCAGATGAGAAAAGTGAAGCTATAAAAAGAGCTGTTTCTGCCTTTAAGAAACACTACTTATTTTAGTCAAATAATTGGAACCCAAAATAAAACTACCGAATGTAGTTATACAATTGTTCATGGTGTGGCTTTGAAAGGCGAACCTTTCACAGATGGACAATTCATCAAAGAAACGTTTTTGAAAAGTGCTGAAATCTTATTCAGTGATTTACCAAATAAACAAACGATACGGTCTCAAATTCGAGAAATACCAGTTTCTGCAAGGTCAATTCAAAAAAGAATAACTGACATGGCCGAAGATGTAACAACCAAACAGGAAAACAGTTTCCAACGAGCTGTTGCATTCAGTGTTATTGTTGATGAAAGCACTCATGTAAATGATGTGGTGCACCTAGCAATAGTTGCATGATATTGTGACAACAATCATATTTATGAAAAATTGTGTTGTTTGATTCCTCTTACTGGTGCAACAAAGGGACATGATATTTTCACTGCATTTTTCAATTATTTTGAAAATCAGAAAATTAACATAAATAAAATATTTAGGGTTACTACAGATGCCAGCCATGCAATGATCAGAAAGGAAAAGAGATTTGTTAAACTTCTTGAAAATAATATTAAACATTGAATGTTGAGTTTTTACTGCATTATACACCAGGAAAATTTAATTGCAAAAATCTCATCACAATGCTTGAATTCTGTTATGGACACTGTCATTAAAATAATTAATTTCATAGTTTCTCATTCTTCATTAAGACATAGGCAATTTAAATCCCTTTTGCAGGAAATGAATAGTGCATATATAGACTTCCCTCTAAACAGCAATGTTCGTTGGATTAGTTGAGGTAATGTCTCGAACAGATTTGCATCATGTCTTAAAGAAATCAAGATGTTTCTTGATGAAAAATAACAATATCAGGAAATAAATGATGAAGACTGGTTGTGCAAATTGCTAATAGTACTGGAACTTTTTGAATATTGGAAAGGATTTGCATCAAAATTAGATATATTTTGGTGTGGTATTACCACTAACACCTACAAGTACTTTCCACATGTAAAGGCCCATGCAAATCGATTCAATGTTAACAAAGATTAACTTCAAAAGTATATTGAAGCTCTCAGATAAGAATTTTCCAAACGATATGAAGACTTTCAAATACACACACCCATAATTTTTTCCTCATCAAATCTGACTTAATTGATTTAAAGATGACTCCATTTGATTTATCTCTTTTTGAGTGGATGGATATTGATAGTTTTGAAATGAAATTAATTGAATTAATGTCATCAGAATTGTGGAAAACTAAACTTGTAGAATTGCAGAAAACTCTTGAAGAGAACTGTCTAGAAAAGTCTGATGTCATTCTCAATTGTTGGAAATCATTCTTTGAAAAAAACTGTTTGTGCTCTGTTTTCGGCATTTGGTTCAACTTACTTATGTGAACAAATTTTCTCACATATGAAAAATATTTTGAGTTCACAAATAAGTTACCTAACACCTGAACATTCAGAAGCATGTGTGAAGCTAAAAGTGACCAATTATATATCTAACATTGAGCAAAGAGGTACAAGGGAAAAGTTCACATTAATTTATTTTAATAATAAAAAATGGCTAATCATATTAGAATTCATATTTTTTTCTTATTTAAATTATATATTTTGTATAGGTAAAAAGTTGTAACTTATAATTTGTAATATAATTTTTAATAAGCAGGTATTTTCACATGATTCTAAGTATTTTAAAATATTGAATGACCAATAATATAAGATCCAGTTATAATGGTTGTCAGAAGTATAAATTATATAGTAGTATATATTCTATTCTATAATATTATATATATAACTTTGAAGCCCATTATAACTGAACCAATTTTGATAGTATATAATATAATAAGATTGGTAAAATCATGTTGGCATGCAGAATAATATTGTAACATAGGTTCGGCACCACACTACTAAAAGGTTGCTGTCCCCTGATCTATTCTATTAAATTGATCATTTTTTATACACTCCATGCTTTATATTATATTTTTTCTTCTTTAATTAAGTAGTATTCAATGTATACTTGTAATAAATTTCATTTAATTTTTTATATATATTTAAAAAAAAAGAATATATGTTTTCAATGTTAACTTAGCTTGTAAGTAAAGGGCAGCCACTAGCATGGTAATTATTTAGTAGGTGCTCTGGAACACTTGTATACACTTGAGGAATGCTGAATCACTACTAAATATATTATTAGATAAAGGGAATAAGTAATGGGAAATGAAAATAAAAATGTGTCTATAAAATTTGAGCAATTTTAATGAGTGAATAGTAGATTTTCCCCCATCTGTCCCCTTAAAAAATTATTATAAAAGTTATATAGTTTTAATGAATGAGCAAAATATTTTTTTCTCCCACATAAATAACATTTGTATTAAAATATAAACATCATAATAAAGATGTAAATAGTACAAAAATTTCATTTTATTTTTAGAAAAACTTTAAATGATAAAAGTCAAATTTGGAGCATACTTTTGTCTTAAGATGTAATTTTTGTTTGATTTGTATTTACATCTCTTAGAAACAGTATCAATAATAAAGATGTGAATTGTGACAATTTTTATATTTTTCTACAAATGTATCAAACTTCAATATTTGTGACTGGTAAATGGGAGATGAAATAAGATATTTAATACTAATCTTTGCAATTTGTAAATTAAAAAAAAAAAAGAATTCTACACACAAGTAATCTCCAGTGAGCAGACTTTGTACAATTTAAAGATTTCAAAACACAATTATTTTTTTAGAAATTACTTTCTATAATTAATTCGTATTTGTACAACTAAATTCATATTTGTACAACTGATTCACATTTTTCTTATTATTTATTTAATTAAATTTCTACATTTTTAGCCATTTATCAATTGTAGTATCATTTCTGAAAAAAAATACATAACATGTTTTATTATACTTTTCTTTATTTTTTTTTTTAAGCAAAAAAATCCCATTACTTATTCCATTTATCATTTGATATTTTCAGTAGTGGTTCTAATGACTACCCCATGTCTCACAAAATCTCAGAGCATATACTAAATGATTATCCCCTATCACTCTTTTTGTTTTTATCATTTTTTAAAGTAAGTAATGAAATGCTTAATTGATGAATTAGAACTTTTTTTTTTCAGTATTTTTAGAGCATTAAAATGTTTTAGTTATTAAAATAAATCTTAATTATTTTTTTGTTAAATGATTATTGGAAAGTAACATTCATTATTAAATTTTTACGCATCTTATTTTGGACTTGGATAATAAACAATGACTATAATTCTATTAAAATCAAATTATTGGTATTCCTAACAAAACTGTATATATTTCACATTCTTTAATCTAGAAAAATCTATCTATCTTATTCCCCTGATGCCACCATCTTGAATTTTTTAAAAAAATATAAAATATATAATTGTTCATATATCTTATGTTTGAATGCAATAAATATAAAAATATGTATATTGTTAGAAAGAGCAAATATGAAAGAATGTAATAAAACTGATAAAATAGTCATTACTTCAAAAAAAAAATTAAGAAAAAAAAGATTTTTAACACTTTTAAAAATGTTTATTTTTACATTGGTTCACAAATTCTAAATTTTGAAAGTTAAATGTTAAAATGACATTTTCATAAAGAGCTTCATCACATTTGTCATAAAATGCTGAAAAAAACATATATAACGTCACTTACCTGTGATATTTTTTTATTGAACAAATTATAAAAATAATGTGCAGAATCAGATCTTGTTTTTCCATGCAGGGTGTCTGCTAATTCCTTCAATGCAGGGTATCTGTTAGAAATACATTTGTTTTAGTGGGGGCAAAAAATAACAGTAAGAACAGTACAAGAGATATTATGCAAAGAGAACTTTAGTAAAATTGTAATATATGAAAAATATAATTAATTTATTATATTATTGAGGGGGGGGGCAGTAATATATCTATTCTTTTCAAGTAAAAAGTATATTCAAAAAATATCAAACAAATCAATAAACATCAAAATAAACAAATTTACATGAGCACTGAGAATATATGTGTGGAAGATGATGATCTTGACAAAATGATGATTGCTGGTTAAGCATGAAATATGTATTTAGATCATTTCTTCTTTTTATATGTGGTGTGGACATGTGTATCAGTTTTATAAGATAGAGTGGATGGATTGAGAGAGCTTGAAAGTCCATGTTCAAATACCCTACATTACAGTAATCTATAATTAGTCTGACATTATAAATTTTATCAGTGCCTAAAAATGTATTCTATAAAATTAAATTATATAAAATGTATAATTTATGCACAATTTTTTATCAAAAAAAAAAAATTAGAAAAGGCAGTACTCACAGTTGATAGGAAAATTTAGACCGTATATTTCTTCGAAAGCCCTGGACTGGAATAAGCAGTGAATGAATTCATTTGTGTCGAAGAAATTTTTTTCTGGTGACTAAATCTAAGAAAATGAAAAAAAAAAAATTAGAAATTGCATTTTTCAAAAAAAAATCATAAAAAATTGAAATTTTATCATAGAAAAAAAATATATACATTTTTTTCAACATAGTATAATGGCGGACAGAAAGAAGTAATGCTTCTGGGTGGAGATTAATTGATATGGCACAAACTCAGTAGTTATGGTAAATTTATGCTGATGAGTTCCAGGCTAATTCTGGAGTGAAGTGGTTAAAATAAACTAGTATAAATTATATATATTAAAATATAATTAATAATGTATAGATGCAAACTTATTCTAATACATAATCCATCATTTTATGATCAAATGAATCAAACAAATATTATAAACAAATTACAATAGAAAAATAAAATGATAATAAATTATATTTAAATATTTTGTTAAAGAAGTCATATAAAAATGGTGAATGCAGGATAGAGACATCTGTATATAAAAACACTAATGCAGATAGCAATATAAATAATTATAATTCGAATATAGATGTTAAATATAAAATAAGTAGTATAAATTCAACAGCTTGGAATTACTGCTCAAATGAAGAAGATTATAATAAACAGGTAGAATTGATAATTAAAGGGTTTACAGATAATGAATATCCAGAAAAAGTTATAGAAGAAAGAATAAGAAAATCAGAAGAAAAATTTAACAAAAATAAAGGGATTGTATGTAGAAAAAATAAAATGGATAAGAATAAATATATAGATATTAAAACCTCTTATAATAGTATTGTAAAAAGTATGAATAAAATAATTATTAAAATTAATAAAAAATTTAATAATGTAATAAATTTAAGATAGTAAATAAAAGAATGAAGAATATACTTACTATATTAGATAGTAAATATGTGAGAAAAGTAGAAATATGCATAAATAAAGTATATAAAATTGAGTGCAAGTCATGTAAAAGTAAAAATATAAAAACTAATCATGTAGGAGAAACAAAGAACTCAATTTATATAAGATTAATTCATCATAAATATGATAAGAGATCACCTAAATAAATGAATGCAAATAAATATTTGCATTCATTAGAAACAGGTCATATGTTTGAGAAAGGTAGTATAAAAATGATTAATTATACAAATAATAGAAGGGATAGGAAAATTAAAGAGGCAATATTGATTAAAATATAAAATCAAATTTTAATAGGGATTTTGTGATAAAAACAATAATTTTATAAACAATTATTATTAATAATAGTTTGAATATGAAAAAGGTTAAAGGAATAAAGTTGAAGAAAATGATAGAGGGAAGTGTCAAGCAAGTGTAAAAATTTTGAAAATTTTGCCTGTTGTGTTTTAGAAATAGGATTGTAAAGAGGTAAATACTTTTGTAATGTAAAAAGATAATTTGTAATTTGGAAAAAGTTAATAGTTAAATTATAAAATAATTTTAATAAAAATAAGAAAAAGTTAGAAATTGATTAAAAATATAAATAAAAAGTCAATAATATGTATTAAATAGTAGAATAAAAAGTTAAATTTTTTTTTACAATTAAAAAATTAAAATTATAATAAATAATTTAAAAATAAAATAAAGTAATATAAAATAAATGTGGATACAATTAATTAAGAGTAAAATAATAAAATGGGAAATGATTAATTATAATCATCAGGTTAAAATGTATATTTTATTTGTGTATAAAATGTATTAATTGTATAATTATATATTTGGATATTGTAGCTCTGATGATGACTGCTGGACAGTTGAAACTGAAAGAATAAAATTTGACATAAAAATAGTAGTGCTAAAGTGTTTAAGAAAGTTGTAAATGGTATGTTATGAAGACATGATATATTACAAGTATTCAGAATAAAATCTTTAATTTTAATGACAGAAAAAGAAAAAGCAGCAAAGTCTGATATTTCTTGATAATATATTTTGGCTATTATTGAATGAGAAATTATTAAGCAAAAAACACTCAAATTTAAATTTATAATATAAATTTTCTATATGTAATAATTCTAATGACAATAAGTTAGTTTAATTAAAATATGGTCTTTGAGAGATAAAATTAAAGTTCAAATCATATTAAAAGTTTTTTACAATAGAAGTCTGATAAAAAAAAAGGGATATATATCAATTTAATCTACATGATTAATAAACTTTTAATATTATCCAAGAGCTAGAAATTCTAATTCAATTAAATAAACTGTGAGCATTAAGAGTTGAGAAGAAAATAATGGAACTGCCATAAAGTATTTAATGATGTTTAGAATTAACTTTAAATTCAGTAATACTTTCTTATACATAATAAAAATTATTTATGTGCAATAAAATTTATTGCAAAGTTTTTAGTTCACAATAAAAAAACAAATATAATTAAAAGAACTGTCAACATTTTTATTTAGTCAGGAATAAAAAAGAGAAAAAATATTAATATGAATAATTTTATAATTACTATCAAAATCAAAGGGATTTCTTAAGGTATAAGTTTGTAATTGTTTTCCAATACAATGAATCTGCAAAAAAAAGATATTAATTTCATTGGTATTAGTACATATAATACATTCCACCACTTGATGGTGCTGTTTTTCAGCCAACACACATTCATATGCCATTTTAGCAGCCTAACTTATGGTTAACACTACAATAGTTTATGGCCTATAGAACAGTGATGTTCATATTAGCCGTCGTGGGCATATATTGTGTTGCACACATATTATGGCCTACTGATGTGTTTTGTGACATTACACAAATGCGCATATTTTACAGATCACTACCGTATCATGTGAGAGTATATGGAATTTAACTGACCATAACTCTTGCAATGTGCATTCAAAGTAATGATCATACACCTTACCTGACATAGTATTACATACTAATAATTGTAAGCCCATCACCGTGCTTCTCTACACAGCTTGGAATGTGAAATAAATTTCAAAAGTGTAGTGACTAGCACAATTTCATAGAATTCACATGAAAAGGCACCTTTGTGCAAGAACAGCTACGAGACAAATTAAATGTCTGAAGTTGCACATTGTTATGGAAATCAGAAGTTTGGTTTGATCACAGTACTGCATCTTTTGGATGATCCTTCAGATTGTCAAAAACATCGGTTCCTGGCCCTGCACATTCCAGCGCTACACACTGACATTTATAATGTAATTATTCAATTTCAAAAAAATTTAATACTTACATTTTATAAAATATTGTTGGTTCATAAATTGTTTACAAATATTTTGCAGAATTTAAAACTGTATTTCATTTTAGAAAATAATGTTTGTTCGTAAATTGTTTAAAATTACTTTGAAAAATGTCAACACGTGCTGAAATGTATAAAAAAATACCATATATATAAAAAAATACCTTTATAAATAGATCATATATAAATTTATAAAATTTATCATATTTGACCGTATTGTCATCATGTGAACATGTACATTGATGTGCATTGGGTAAAAAACAGTGCGATCAAGCGGTGGATTGTATTATGTGTACTAGTACCATTTTGTTATCTCTTTAGCCTTTACAAAGACAATAAAGCCAATTATTCAAGGCTTTAATAGATTTATAAATGTAGATGATACCAATAAGCCATAAAGCTATCAACAATCTCAATGTGTAGTCAAGGCCTCCTTGGTCAAGTTTCATTCTTTAGTATCTATATAAATATATACGATGGTAGATAAAGATGTTATCACCATTATTGTTAAAGGAGGTTGCCTTGACTACAGGTTAAAATTGTTAATAGCTTAAGCATCGGCTGTTACAATCTCTTTAGCCTTCTATGTTATTTTGATCTTTTTGAGTTTTGCTATTAAATATTAATTTAAATTTTAATATTGTTGTATATTTAAATGTAACATTAATTAATGAACTCAGTATGTCAGAGTAATTTAACCAAAAAAAAAATTCCCTTTCTGCTATCATCATTCTACTTTTCCACTTCCTATTTTGTTATATAAAATGTTGGCACTATACTTTGAGTTGTAATTAATTGTGTAAAAACACATAAGATTAATATGTGCACAATAAATGAAAAAGTCTCAGTTAATTAAAGTAGTTTGACAGATTAAATGAAATGTTAGATTTTTAAAAAAGGCAGTTTAAAAATTTGTGCTCAAATACTGATTAGTATGATTATAAGTATTAATAATATTGAAGGTCAAATTATCAATATAAATTAACATTATTTTTACCAAATTATAATGTATGAGCATAAATAAAATGACATTACTAAAGAGATAGATTTAAAAACTAATAACGTTTATTTTCGTTTTGTTTATATTTGAAAAAATTCAAAATATGTTTGATCAAGATAAGATTGTAATCTTTGAAAGAAAAAAATGAAACAAATTTAAAAATTAAAGAATCTTTGTTATTATCTATAAATAAGCTGACTAACTTCCGGTCATGCGCTTTTATGAAATTACGTGAATTCACCCATGAGTTATAGCTAAAAATCTTTGCTATTAAAATTTATGATTCTGAAGCTATGAACTTATTAAAAAAATATTTATATATTAAAGATAATTGGAATGCAAGTTAGAATTATGGAAAAGTAATTCAATATATATATGTTTTGTGTTTATGTTACACTGCATTTGAAAAGTCTGCATTGGCAAAAAAATCATTGGTAATGAATTTTTAAGTTTGGTTTAGATATTTATTTGTAAATTGATGAAACTAGTTTACTATATCTATCTGTAAATAATAAGTTTAAATTCCAAGATGAAAGAAATAAGATAAATGGCAAAACAAAAAATAATGATAATACTACATTATAGATAAATTATGAAATAAAAATACATCTACACATAGAACAGTCTGAACTATTGTTCTGCTTATTTAATATCTTTTAATTTCTTTTGTAAAAAATTTTTCTTTCTAAAATACTTCAACACCATATCTAATTATAGCTCTCCATTGTAGTCTATTCTCTGCTATATCATTCTATTGAAAAAATCAACATTGTCATTTTCAGAATGGGATCTGATTGTCCCATGAAATTATGCTCAGGTTTACCACAAAAATCATTCTAGAAAATCTCACATTATACATTTGTTTTAAATGTCCAACCTACTGAAGATGTGATTTTAAAATAGTTGACTCTACAGAATCACATTCAACAAGTTCAATAACATTTTAGTTGGTCATATGATCTTACCATTATATTTTTCCAGAACATCCCTAAATAAAATTTTTCTAATGCCTTTATATTACATCAATAGGCTCTCTAAGCCTCATTTCCATATATAATAACATATTAGTTAAAATAACAGTTCTGTATACAGCTAATTTAGTTGCAGTAATTATTTCCTTATGATAAAATACTCTACCTGTTAACTTATTAAAAGTAACTGCAGAACATTAGAGACTGTAACCTAAGTCTGTCTTTCTACTTAAAAAATTACCCTAATGTTTATATTGGCTGACATTTTTAAGTTGACAAATTATTCAAGTTAAAGTTGCTGAATATTTTTCTTCCATTATTTATTGATAAATAACATGAGTTTTTGAACATTAACTACTAAACCAAAATCTTTATATTTAAGCAGTCAATCTGAAAATTAAATTGGGCTTCATGGTCCTACCAATATCATCACCAGATAGGGTTCAAATCTTACCTTCCATGCAGTTACATGCACTCATATCTTCCAAAAGAATTTTTTATTATTATTTGATCATATATAATCATTTTAAAAAAAATAAAAGGCATATAAATAACCCATTTATTAAAGGCAATAACTATATAATACGGTTGTTGTTTAAAAGTTGTGTATGTGCGGTGAATTATATATATGTAGTAGGTGAGGAAAGATACTATTAAAACTAAGATCTTTCATTTATTAGTATTTATTATATTGATATTTACCATTTTCTCATATGTTAATGTATATATTTTTCTAATGGCAGTAAAAAGATGATGCAATCTTTTTGAATATTCTCCAACGAATTTAAAGTAATTTGATATAGCAATCCATTAGTCATATTTGGAAAGAAAAATTATATAAAAATAATGTGTAAATCATTAATAGAAATTTTATCTATTTGGAATCTGTTTCTAAAAGCTGGAAATATATTTTAAACAATCGATCGAGAATTTATCGACCGGATTGCATTTTTTAACTAATAAAAACAAAAGCATGTATCCTGTTCATAATCATAGGAGAGTAGCTGTATTTTACAATGCCTCAAATAATATTGTTTAAAAGCATTCCTAAAACATCACACAGGAATATAAAAAGGGCTAGAATTTAATACAGAAAGATCAGTATGCTATACTTTGAATCGGTGGCTTACTTAGTCCATGCCAGCCAAAATTGCAATATGATATTTGCTAAGAAGAGGGGGAAAATGCACCTTTCCCATTCCAGTATCATCTCCTGCAAGAATGCCATTCTATGTTTATAATCCAATGAACTATTGTAACTATGCTTAAAGAATGAATCATGGGGTAATGCTACATGACCTGCAGAGAAAAAAATAAAATATATTTAGGCTCCAGGATGAACCGCATTGGAGTGTTGTGTATCCGTCAATCAAGTGGGAACTCAGCAAAAGCAGATGGTAATAATGCAACGCTATCATCAAAGACTTTATAAGGCCTCTCTAGTAATTTAAAAACTTCTTTTTAAAATGTAGATACATTAATGATCTATAATTTGTAATTTAATCTAAAACTGGGGCTTAGGTCATTAATTAAAACCTGTCATAATATTATATTATTTTGTTCATTTTATTTTTGACTTTCCATAAACTCATAAAATAATTTTTGTAGTATGCCTTATAACCTAATCTGATTTTCTACTTTGGTGTGGCAATTATTTTATCATCTAATATTCTATCTATATCTTGTATATTGTCTTAAATTAAAATCAGTATGCCAATAAAAAAAATCCAATCTTGCAAGTACACTTACTTTAGTTCAGCTACCCATCCTTAAAGGGGAGCACTAATCAATTAATTGTTTTTTTAAGCACAGGCACTTGTCAGGTTGGGTAAATGTTTGAGTATATATTCTAATTATATGTTAGTGACAGGGTGAGGAAAAATCCACTCTTTCATTTAAATATTATTATAAATGTAATTTACATAATTAATATAAATTCTTAGTGCTATTTAAAATTTCCAAAATGGGGATTCATTAATTATTTAATTATAAATTATTATCCTCATTTGATTTTGATGACCACCACCCATTAATTGTATGTAATATTTAATATGTCATTCTAAATCTGTTAAAGTACACCTCTGATCATAGTATTATATTTTTGTTTAATGTGTGTGGGAGTTAAGTGTATATAATAAATGAGAAGGGGGTCTTAGCTATTTTAATCTTAATTTTATGTTATTTAAATTAAAACTTTTAATTCAGGTTCAGTAACTAAGTCAGACCATTATGTGTGATATTTTTGGATATTACAGGTTGGAATTCAAATAATGTTGATAATGACTATTAATAAGTGTTTTCAGCATAGGCTTTATCATTCATTTTATTGTTAAACCTTTCTTTATCATGTGGGTGTGTCAGAAATCCGAGCCCATCATCTCTTCATATGTAATTCCAAGAACAAGGGTACAAGCTGACCCTGAGACTGTTGACCTGTGTAGTGATATCTCTGCATGGGAAGACCCTGGGACAGGTATCCCATAGCATCTACCTCCAGGTTCCTCTTCAAAGAAGCCAATTCCACTATAAGATGTGGAAATAAAATTGGTTTATTATTATTAATGGGCTCTTTTTTAAAATGATGAAGAACTCCATCAGACTCCTAAAGTTGGATCAAAATTATGGATTGCTATTATGCTGGTACCATTACTATTTTCTATTTAAGTATAAAACATGAATCTCTATAAGACATAATGTTATTATCATAACTAAACTCATTCCCTCTTTATAATTGATTTCTTTTTGTTTTATGCATTGCTCATCTACCTTATCTTACCTACATTGAAAATATGTTTCCCACTTGTTATTATTATTTTATATATATATTGAAATGTTTTTGCCCATCTGACTAGGTCTCTGTTACACATAAAATGCGTGAGTTGATCAAGTTATGTAAAAAGAAGAAAGTTTCATTCCTATTTCTAAAAACATAACTATATTTCCTGATCAACTCTACCTAATAATTGTTACAATTTACACTATTCATGAAATCAGCTTTTATTTCTTTTATAAGGGCATCAGGATTCATATAATAATCCGCTGAAATCCATCACATCATATCTCAAAAATTAAAAAGAAAAATGTTTTTAAAAGAGTCGGTATCTTATTTTACCATAACTCGAGTTATTTTCTATATACTATTCCTGGAGTTTAATCAACACATATTGGCAAAGGTAAATTATATTTTCAAATCTTACTAAACTAATATTAATAAATTTAATAATAATCATCAATAATTATTATTAATAATGTACAAGGAAAAGTTGGTATTAGAAATAAATATTTTTATTCTAACAAATTAAAATATATTAAAAAAAAACATATTGTGATTTAATTAATTGGAAAGATTAGCACATTAATCCAGATATGAATCAATTAATAAAAAAAAACAGTTCAACAATTATAGTTCTTAGGTAATCAAGAGTCTCTTGAAGAATAAAAATTTAAAGTCTTTATCGGGATTATTTTGATCTTATTTTTAAGAATTGTTTGCAAACTTTGTCACAATCAGGAAAAGTTACTCTTAACTTACCAGTAAGTTGGTGTACATTTATGGGATCCCGAGTTCATAGGAATTTCCATTGGTGTCTCCTGCTGGCATCTTCAATTATTGGTCCATTCTATAGTTAGAGAAAAAGCACAGTTGTGGTGACCCTTTCATTGTAAAAAGTGGTATTCACAAAACTCCATTTCCATGCTTGTGTGACAGCTCGGTGCAGCAAGTGGCATACCTGTGCAGAAGTATATTACTGCCACAGGTTATGCTCGTGGAAACCCCCAACTCTAAGACATGTAACCAGAAGGTAAAGAAAGACCTAAATTGAAGTTGTCCTCTTCTTTTTATGCCTCAATCCAGTTTTTGAAACTTCTGCGCATCCTTTTGTCAGCATATAAGATAATAATCTCGTACACTCTCTCTTAAATTTAGTTACAAAGTTTTTATTTTTTAAGCATAATTCTGCCATCTTTAATTAGCTAAAGTATTTTTCTTTTAGCTTATCTGGATTAGTAATTTGTGTGTCTTTTGTTCTCTCCAATTTTTTACTTTTGTTTTTAACTAGATAAAAAAAAATATGAACAACAATTTTAACGTTCATCGTACGTTTAAAAAAATTATACTAATGAAAAAAAAAAATCTAAATTTACTTTTTTTTAGCTTTTACCAAATGCCAATATATTTGTACCATATATGAATAAACGGTTGTTTTAAAATAGTGTGTTGAAACCACCGGAGGGTGTTATTTCTATGCTAGTGCACAGAAATATGCCATTTAGGTGGCCGCCTCCGCCGCTATCGAACGTTCTATTTCTAACGTGTAAGCCTAGAAATAGTCCATTGATATGGGGGAGGGCACCGGCTGACTGTGTTTATTTCTATGCCAATGCACAGAAACGTGAACATTTAGCCAATCTTGCTGCAGAAGCTATCATGTCAGCTTACGGCTCAGATTCGAGCTAACCATTTCGGACTAGCGATCATATTTCACTTTTGTTTACAGTATTGTCTGAGGGTGGCTGAAATTACGATTGTTGAAATTATTTTAATATTCATTAAGACCACCTCCCCCTCTATCTCGCATCTTTTAGGAAGGTCTATTAACAATTATCAGCAGAGTTTCATGCTTCCCTAGCCCCCATTTCCTGCTGAAAAGATGAGCCAAGTGTAGTTCAAAATGTGCTTCCCATCAAATCACGCTCTAAGTCACGTTTCGTGTGACAACAACTGTGAGCTGATTAATCGAATAGCTGCAAAAAATAGGACAACTTGTTTTGCTGAATGTCAAAGAAAGAACAAGGATTCTTCTCTGACTGCTGGAACAGGCGGTGGTTTATCAAACAAAACACCTTGAAGCTGCATGCCTGCTGTTTTTTTTTGCCTGAAGAGCCCAAAAAGTTTCTTTTAATTGCCGTATGGATTGATGTTTTTTGAGGGGGAATTACCGTCAAAACTTGGTCAATCTTTGAGTTGTTGGCATTCCGTTCTGTTAGCAATTGCAAACATCCTTCCCTTTCCCCCCCTCTCCCAAAGTTGGACTTTGGCTTGTAAATGTTACCATTAAATGGACAATAGATTTATTTATCAAAATAAAAACAAAACAAACCGAAAAAAAGAAAGAAGAAGTAGTTGAATCGGCTGATTTTTTGTTTGTCGTACAATACCAAACCGAAAATAGAAAAGGGTTTAATGAGAATTAAATCAAAACAAACAAAAAATCGGTTAACTACTTTTTAAAAATCATTGGTTTTAATCGATCCGTTTTTTTTTTTGGTTTTGGTTTTTTTTGTTGTTGTTGTTGTTTGGGGTAGCCAAAATAGATTTGATAGCCGCCATACTTTTATTTTAAATGTGATAAACAACAACAACAAAAAAAATACGTAGATGGTAAAAAAAAAAAAAAAAACCCGTCCCCTTTGAAAATATAAATAATAAAAAAAAAGAATCAAAAGCCAAAAAAATGAAGTACTTTTTTTTTGTAAATTCATTTATTTGTAATTTTTTTGTTTATGCATTTGTTTATTTTTGTTTTTTTTGTTTTGGTCATGTTTAAACAAAAAATTTGATTTGATATTACTTTTATAAATGTGATAAACAAAAAAAAATCAAAAAACCAAAGCCAACCAAAAAAAAAAAAAGAAAAGAAACTCGGCCCCGGCAACATTATATTTATCTTTGTTTACAAACCGAGCCCGCCCTCCAGCGGTTTCAACATGCTATTGTAAAACAACCGAATAAACAGTACAATATATATATATATTTATGTTAAACATTACGAATTATTTGGCTTTCAATAAACTGTAAGAAAACCAAAGTAAAATTCACTTAACAATTAATAAAATGACATGTAATCGACTTCTAAAATGATCAAGTGTTGCCACTGATAAATATTAAAAGTGGGTCATGCGATGTTGTGTGTACATTTATATAATAGAGCTAATACTATTGTCTAGCTCCCTTATAGGTACATCATTATTGGCATACAAATTAACTGCACCAAAACTAACGTATTTGAATATATATATATACATGTTGGAGTGTAAAATAAAAATGCATCCAATAAAATAAAATATAACATGAGGCTTATAATAACCAACAGGAAATCAGTATGTAAAAACATGAATTGTGATTATTATATGATTATTGTTATTAAATTATATTTTGAATTCAATCAATTGTTTTGATTCATTGCCTTTGGGTGGTATTGATATTCCAATACTCAATTAAGAGATTTTTTTTCTTTTGTCTATAAAACAAATGTGACTGATTTGTAAGATCTTGTGATCATATATTGCATGATAGAATAGGCCTTGGGCTTTCCATATGTGTAAGCATGATTGTATCAATGTTTTTGCTGTGGTGCAACATTCAATTGGAGTCTTCTTGTTTCTCCACTGTGCTTCCAGACAGGAAGGATAAAATGGATCATTTATCATCAGAATTGTTGCTCATAACTTGATGGGTCTGGAAAATGGGCAATCAGTGCAGGGTTCATGAGTGCTCTGGACACATGTATCTTGAGCACGATTGGGTTCAAGGTACTGTTGCCTAAATTCTAGGTTCTGTTATATGAACATACAAATCCAACCAGTACAATATATTGCATTCATAATATTAAGTGCATTCTACAAATTATTTTTTTAATTGACAAGACTAATATAATCACAATCACACTGTAATCCAGAATTCAAAAAGATGGAATTGTTGTTGCTTTTAATTGATGTGAATTAAAAATTCACCTACAAACTTATATTTTATCTTGATATAGTTCATTAAGCTACATATCAAGTTCCAATGAGTACATTTCCAAAAACTATAAACAATGCTGAAGCAAATACACCTTCTTCATCATGAGTTCGTATTTCAAATATCTCAGGTTTTCCACCTATAATAATAAGATATCCATTTACTCCAACAAGTGCTTATATAATAAAAATAAACTTGGATGGCTATTACATTTTAGATAGGGCCACATACCTATATGATTAATTGAATCACATGACTAGACAATATCATTAAAACCAAATACTTTTTCACTTTTTAAGTATATGTCCACTAGTTTTAATTCCAGTTTTTCATTTCAATTATTTTTAAGTAAGAATAATTAAATATCATTTATCAATTAATTTTCCTTAAATAATTCAATTTGATGTGAGGCAGCTATCTGAAAAATAAATATATTTGTTTGAAATCCTAAAATTTCTGAATTTCATCTGGTTTCAAACCCAAGTTGTAGGATGATAGGTAAATATTTAACCACTATTCTGTGATCTCCCATTATTTATTTACAGATTTAGAGCTACATCACAAACATAACTAACCATTTCTGATGAGAAATTAATTCAATGTACCTTTCTGCTGATGAAATAATAATAAAACAAACAATTGAAGAAATCTGTTTTAGCGAATTAGATGGATGTTATAAGCCTATAATTTAATACTTTAATATCACAATTATTTAAATTTCCAGTCAAATAGTTTTGTTTATCTTATCATCCTTATCTTTCACATAGTTCGTGCTTTTCATAATTAGGTAACATTTTTGGCTTATTAAAGTAATTACAATGCTACTTCTATAAACCTATATGTCAGAAGAATGCTGTTAGCAAATCTTAGGTAAATATATTATTCTAAATCTTATCTATTAAAAATACTTGTATAAACATACAACTTTATTTGAACTATTTTTATATTTACATTCTAATATATAAAATTATACATCAACATAACCTTGATATTATCTTTAATTATAAAAAAAAAAAAATTATTGTGTTTATTAGAGATAATTTCAGAAATAAAAAAAAAAAAAGATTAAAAGAAGCTAAAATATAAATAATGCCTTTCAGCTGAGAAAAATTATCAGAATTTATATTTTTGTAGCTTAAAAAGATATTATTTAAAAAGAAATAATCTTTTAATTAAATATATATTGCACCTACTGACTGGTGTTCATGTTTCACAATAATCTTTATCATAATTGCTGAATATATATCAATAATTTATACAAGCATCAAAAAGCCTCACAGTGTAATGATCAGAATATCTTTCTACCAAAAGCAACCTTAGAAATTTTTCTTTGCACTATTAATAGGTATAAGTAAATGAGTATTTGTTACTATTAGCCAAATGTAAACATTGCAATTTAATATAAGATTGTCAGAAGAGAAATGCAATGAGTATAACATACAATTTCAATAAGAAACAATCTTCAACATAATGATTTGGAAGAGGATCATATTATATACATTTGGTGAGATTGTAATTTACCATTACCATTAATTCATGCATTAACAAATTTAAACTTGAATCAATATACAGAAACTTATAAATAAATATTAGAAAATATAGTAATTAAATTTTTTTTAAAAAGAACAAAAAATATAAATGTCACTTAGGAGCGCTTTCAACTATCCTCCTACTCTCTGTCAACTAATACTCTGAAAGATCAATTTTCCCATAATTCCGTGATATTAACATTTACTGCCTGCCTATTGAATAAGTCTTGTTTGTACTTATATATTAACATAGCTTCCTTGATTTTTCTTTTATTATTGTTTCTTTCAGTTTGCAATATTTTTAAGTTATTATAATTAAAATCAAAACCATATATACATGATTTATTATGGTCATAAAAAACGGAAGCTTATAAATTATCATTATCTTTAGAATTTTGTTTAGTATTTTAATAGTATTATATATATATATAAATTAAAGAAGGCATAAAGCTAGATGAAATTTAGTTTTCATAGTTTTGGCTGCACAACCTGTATTTAAAAATCCAAGTCAGAATCATGCATCTTAGATATAAAAAATCCTTTTATCGAAAGGGCATGATTCTGTCTTGGATTTTAAACACAAGTAACATAATTAAAATGGTAGCAGTTGGTTGTATTCTATAAATATCATGAATTGTTAAAATGACCTAATAATGATAAATTTCAATTCATGGTTTAACACTTGGCTTATAATCTGGTTTTCGTGATAAATTTTAATGTGTTATATTTGTTTGGAAAAAAAATTACGTTTATTTAACATATTTATTGATTAATATTTATATTATCCTGATAACATTTGAGATAGAGCTCTATACACAAGCTTCTATTATAAATAAATATGTTTTCTCTATAAAAATCATAATAGCATATCAATACAGCATGAAAGATCAGCCATGGCAGTCATCTTCTTTCTTCAATCAACTTCTCAAAAAATTTGCTACATCCTTTTATAAAACAAAAATCTAACGGTTTACTATTTTGTTCATATCCCCATGTTAAAGCTTTCTAATAATAGCAAAATAAATTTATTATAACTTCTCAGAATGTTATAATTATTTTTACATATAAAGCTCATTCAAACTATTTTTTAAAATAATTTTCTTATACATTTTAGATAAATAATAAAAATGTCGATCACTATCACAACTAATTACAGATGAAAAGGTATTAAAATAGCATGTAAATAGATCACTTCATGGTAAACAATTTTTACAGAGGAATTATAAAACAATTTCCAAACCTGTCATTTGCTGGGTGGGGAAAATCCCATAGTTTTCCATCATCATCTAGCTTATATTCATTTAATAACCAGTATTGTATAGTTGACTATAATAAAAAAATCATGAGCTTTATTGGAACTTGTATAAAATGTTATGTTTTATAAAATCTGGAATCAAATCTCATGTCAAATAAAGTAAAATATTGTAAATGGTTCTAATTTATTCACATTTGCATCTACCTCTGATAGCTCATTTGCGGCAGTGTGATATCCATATAACAAAAAGCATATTCTACTTTTGAATATCAGTATAAGGATTAGCATTTAAATGAGAAGAATTTTATTTTATTTTATTTTTTTGTATATGATCAGCTAATGTAGTCTATGCTTTCAGTAATGTTATGATGGCATCTTTAACTAATTATGCTATTTTTCCAGAGATGCATTGTAGTCATTATAATAAATTATACTTTTTTAAACATGCATTAGGATAATGGTTAGTTACAAAACAATGTTTCGCAAGACTTTTCAAGATTATTTTACATTTGCATTAGAATTAGTAATACCCTCTTTTTCTTTATATGTAAATCACATTGCAAAACCAGTAGTACTAGATAATAGTATCAATTAAATTCTTATCTAATTTATATCCATTACTCTGTATTATAATTGATAACTCTAGGGTATAATTAATGGAAGAAATATTTAGTCCTAATACATATAGATATGCACAATATTAAAAAACAAATTACTAATATAGAATTAAGAAGACAAAAATATTCTAGCTTATTGATATCTAACAAGTATTTATCATTGATTCTTTAACTATTATTCCCATTTCAATGACTTGATAAAAATAGCAGTTGAAGCTTTATTTTTTTGGACAATATTATGATTTGAATATTTTCTCATACCCCACTTATGAATTAAGAGCTTGTTTGAGCTATTGGTATGCTCTCTGTATTACATTTTTGTAAATACAAGCTTATAAAAGTAATGGCACATTATATATGACTTGCTTTTTTAATTATTATAATTATGATCTTGTTATGATAACAAGAATTAAGTGGTATATGTTTTTTTTTTATAAAGACATACTTTAAGAAAGTTTTTCCTGTCAAAAATTAATAAGATACTTGAATAACAATTAAATTCATATTGATGGTGATTAAATATATTAATAATTTTAACCAAAATAGTAAAAATAAAGGTACTTTAATATTATTCAACCGATAAAGTTTTATACTTACCAATTTTCCTTCCGGTAGACATCATCGATGATAACATGACAATGTTGTCATGGCAACCAAGACACTGACATGATTAATCCAATTTTTGGATTTTTTGACCCGTGAGATTTAAAAATCGGAGAGAGCTTTGGGAAATTTTGTCATTTGTCTGTTTTTTGTGATTTTGCTACTAGTCCACCAGTGGATGCTCTTTGTAAGTAATTTTCATTTTTGTTTCTAATAAATAATGTCATTTTGATGTATATTATTTTGTAAATTCTTCTGAAATTATAAAAAGTACAATTCATTAATTTTATTTTTAATTTCTGAATTATTCAGAATTTTTTTTTTTTAAAAATTCATCCGCAATTATAAAAATTACAGCTATGAGAGTAATACAATGTCTGGCATTGTCGTTGGTTTTGTAAATCATAATATAGATTTTTTTAGACTAGAGCAATGTATTGGCTGTGCCTTTGGCCCATCAAAGATATCAGAGCCTCCCCACCAATTCCAGCACTATGTGCTGTATTTTATAATTGAGCATAATATTGGCTGCACCTTCGGCCCATCAAAGACATTGGAGCCCCCCCCCGCCCATTCCAGCACTACACACTGACTTTTCTAATTTTCAGTCAAAAATGAGACACATTTTCAAATTGTTTGTTTTATATATTTTTAACATGAATAATTGAATTAAATACCATCAGAAATGTAAAGATAAGATAATTTTTCACGCAAGTACATTTTTTTTATTTTTTTTTATTTTATTATAAAAATTCGTAATATAGAGTACATTTTAAGTTATTGTGCAGGTCACCATTAATAATGCCTGATAATCGGGAAAAGTGTTCTTTATTTGTCTATTTATTTTAAATTTACAAAAAAAATTTTGTACAATTATAAAATTTACATTTAGTTACTTTCAATTTCTAAATTATCAAACTTACACTTAATTACTTTTAATTTCTAAATTATTTTGATGCACGCATGTACATTTTTTTTATTTTTTATTTTTTCCAACCAATGATGTATTACCCTGAATCCATATCAGTCTGATTTTGTGATCTTTAACATGCCGGGTCTACGTGATTTGTGGACAAATTTTAGTGATTGCATTTGTCCGCAAATCACTTGGAGACATTATCTTAAAGATCTGAAGATCAGACTGATATGGCTTCAGGGTAATACATCATCGGCTGGAAAATACTAAAGAACCAAAATAAAAATTATCTTAATTGTGTTATAATCACTTATGCCTGAGTGATTAAGAGGATCAAAAAATATTATAAACAGAACAAGATTAAAAGATTTGGGTATTAATAGAAGAAAAGAGTTTACAATAGTGTTCTGTTATTGAGGAATATTTGAAATTAATTGAGTCATTCTCTGATTACAGAAATAATGGCTAAATACCAAAACCATAGATAATGAGTTAAACAATTTGGATAATAATTGATTTAAATTTAAGTACACTTATAAATCTGGACCATAATCTGTTTCCCATAAAATGAAAGCTTATACTTTGTTAATGCCAGGCTTGTATCCTATTTAGTGAAATCTTAATCCATTATTTTTCAAAGATCCGATAAGAAAATTAATAAATTCAAAAAATAATAGAACTGTGAATCCATTAATACTATAAATAAAAATAGTTTAATTATTATTTACTGAAATAAATTTTAAGTACAACTTAAAGCATATAGTGTATTCAAAATATTCTATATCTATTGTTTGCAAAATTTATATTCATATAATGTTAAAATTACAGTAGTTGCATATACTTGCTAAATCAGAATTAATTACATTGTAAGAATATAGCATAGCATTGCTGGAATACTTTATTTATTTAAAAAAAGTAAGAAACATGTCTTATTTTTATTTTAATTATGCAAATACCTTTACTTTGGATAAGAGCAATTGGCTCCCCCAAAAATATCTAATAAATTTCAAGAATATTATTTAAAAAATAAGCAATCATAATTGTTTAAATTATGCCAAATTTTAGCACAGATTTAAAATATATAATAAAAGTTAAATATCTAACAACATAATAAAAACAAAACAAAATTTAAAATTGGAAAAACAGTAATAATTATTGAATAAACATTTTTACTAAGCACATTATTAATAAAAAAACATTAACTTCTATGAAAATATAGTGCAATTTAGTTTTGATTGTTTTTAATAATAATTTTACATTTTATAATCATCATTTTGAATTTACTATATCAAACAATGTTAATATTCTGCTAAATTATGAAATTAAAACAAACCAGTTAAAAAAAAATAAAGTTAACAATATTTATTTTATAATAATTTCTATAAATATAAGAGTATTAAATAAAATATAATTAAATAAAAATTTCATTTTGTATAATATAACATTTTTGAATTATTTTTTACTTATAATTCTATAATGCTGAAGATTACATGGTAGATAAAATTTGGAATTTTTTGTGAAAATTATTTATATATGTGGTGAAAACATTTTTGGTTTCAATATGCCAGAATTCTTATTACAGATCACTGTAAGAGAATGCTGAATAAAAATTTGGTAAGTAAGTCTTATTATAATTTAATTGTTTGATTTAATTGCATAATAAATTAATTTGCTTAATACATTTTTCTTGGCTTAAATCTAATCATTTTATCTTCTAAGAATGACATTACTTCCATGATGTCAGTATCTTATGAATTAATACTTTTACAAAATGAACACTATTTTAAAAAAATGGGGGTCATATTTTTTTTAGAAACAATGTTGAAAATAATGGATATAAATTAATACTTACCACTATAGTGAATCCATATACAAAAACTACTCATATACATTGGTGAGATGTAAGTTTCTTGATATTTGGCTAAATTTAAAATATAGTGCTTAGGGTGTCTTCAGCCAATCCAAGACTCTAGTAATGTTAAAACATTTTCTTCCAGAATTTTTTCTTATCTTCTCATTGGTTCAAATATTAACACTAGCTGATTTAATTAGAAAAAAGTTTTATGCTAATGTAATACAATTACAGCATAAATTTAGGGGTTGGGGAGAGAGTAAGAGAATGAAGTGAAATATTTTTGTTTCAATTCTGAGGCTAATACATTAGTTAATTTTTAAAAAAAATATTGTCAAATATAATTAAGTAAACTGGACAATAAAATTCTTTTTTATATTTCTAAATAAAGTTTTAAACAATAAAAATGTTTAAAAAAGTTCATAAGCAATGAATACCATAAAAATATCTTGGATAAATTAGTTATTTATAAATAGAATTTATAAAAATGTTATAGCTGGAATATTATTCAGTAAAAAACTAATTATAATATTTATATATATATAGGACTTGAACTCAGACTTTCAAAGTTCCTATTGCTATCAACTCCATCTTATACAACTGATATGTATGACTACATTCATGTGAAAATGATAAATGATCTACAATATAAGTATTTTGTATTGAACCAACACTCATCAGTTGCTTCAGATCACCACTTCCACACACACACACACACACATATATATATATATTTACAATCAGTACTCAGTTTATATTAAGATGATAAATCTTTAAACTAATTACATTGTTTAGTATAGACAATATATATGTATATTGTACTCTTTTCTTAAAGGAAAAACTACTGAACAAAAGAGAATCCAACTAACTAGGATATAACTATAATGAACTGCAATTGGATTACGTAAACAATGACTGTTAAAATAATATTGTTCTGACTAGCTCAGGATACATTACTAAGATACAATATCTAATAAAACAATATTTCTCAATAATTAAATATAACAAAACTTATTAAATTAAAATATCATAATACTTAGGTTGATAATAAATAATTACAGTTCTAACTATAATAATCAATCTATTCATTTCAATAATATAATTTATAACTATCTCAATATTATAAACAAATAAGGTTCTATCAAAGCAACAAATATAACTAAAACTCTTAACATGAGATGTTCAGTAAAAGACACTGGATTAAACATTGAGGATACATCCCAAATGATACATTCCCAATGGTATAAGAATATTACCACATCAAATTCACATAACAAAACTACTATGTGATATTCTCATATTTAAAACACACATATAATAATCTTAAAATATTATTTATAAATTTATTAAAGAAATAATAATGAATTACTTAATATTCCTTTAATAAAAAAAATACTAATTGGACATTTAACATTAACTAATAATTTCTTATTTATCATCTTTTAATAGAAAATTTGCAATTCCCCAAAATAATAATAATAATCTCTGGCTCATTACCATAATTTTTAAGTCTTAAAAGTATTTCCATAATTTGGTTGTGTTGATTTCAATTAAAATTTCAAAGCTTTATATAATTTGGTGAACTTAATTATATATAAATAATATTCACAGGAAAAGTATGAAGTATAAATATAATTTTAATAGGTTTATGAGTTCTTAAATTTCTCATGATTATTATTGTTGTTATAAAAAAAGTATAATTTGTGGTGAGAAGCTAATTATTCTTACCATTTTATGAATTCAGTGAAATATATCCAGGTTATTTTAGTTATACATGGTGTTTTTGCATATTATATTAGCATCATACTTCATGTTTGAATTTATGGTTGTAAAACTGAGTTTCCAGTGGTTAGTATGGTATAAGTTATAAACAATTTAAGCCTTTTACAGTATCTTTGTACAAAAAATTGCATAAAATTATATCTTAGTATAAATTATTTTTTTAAGAAATTGATTTCAATTATAAAATATATATTCAATATAAAGATCTTGGAAATTGTAAATACATGTGTGTAAAAAAAACATAAAACTGATAGAAATAATATTTTCATACTAGCTTCCATAGTAATTTTCTTTAAATATGTAATATCTCAATTTGATAATTTAGTTAGATTATAAAGATACTAAGAAACTTTTCAGTAAAAATAAATATTTCTTTTTAAATTTCAATATAAATTTTATATTTTACATCTAATACTTTTTGCAAAAATAGAATTTTTTTTGCCTTTATCACATTTTTCAGAGTTTGTAAACAGGTATTATAAAAATATATTACTGTTTTCTAATATGCATTGTCACCAAAAAGTTATTTTCGATTAGTCCAAAATCATCCAATTTCTCCTATAACCATATATATGAATTACATAAACTTATTTTATAAATGTTGTTTTTCTCAATTAGAGTTTATATGTTACAATAATATTTTAATAAATAAATAAATGATTACCATTCATTTCTATTAGAAAAATAAGATTATGCATATGAACAGAAATTAATAAATAGAACAGAAAATGAAAACACTTATGTTAGGCTATAAAAAACAATAAATACATTTGATCTTTAATAAAATTTAAAATCTATTTCTACAGTTAAAACAATATATTAATTCTAATTTAATAAAAGTTGATTAAGAATCACTTATGTACATACTGAAAAACTAGTTGGGGGTATGGTGCTTGTAAAATAAATTAATATAATTCACAGAAGTAAATAGAAATATTATTGGAATAATTATTTGGCTTAACTAAAAAGAAGTGGTTGATTAAATCACATAAATATATAGTTCTTCCAATTTTTTCAAAATTTTGAATTATAAGAAGGGTTACTATTTGTGTCTGTAAGATGTTAAGTATGATATATATATATATGATGATATGAAGATTTTCACGGGTTGCATACATAAAAGACATATTTTGCGGGTTCATCCATGTTAAAAAATTTAAGTGTTAATATACTGACATTTTGACTTGATCGCACAAGTCTTCTAGTGGATGATAAAAAGTAGAAAGACGGTTGTAGAGGCGCTATAATTACTAATTTGGAAAAAAAATGTTAAAGTTCCACCAATAGTAAAAATGTTAAATTAAGAATGTTTTTTAAAAAATCTTTCCAAATAGAAGGAGGTTCATCTCACTTATTGATACAATCTGGCCTTGTTTCCTCCTATTTAGAAAGATTTTTAAAAAAAACATTCTTAATTTAACATTTTTGCTATTGGTGGAACTTCAATGTTGTTTTTTTCAAATCAGTGATTATAGCACCCCTACAACCATCTTTCTACCTTTTATTACCCAGTAGATGATTTATGTGATCAAGTCAAAATGTCGGTATGTTAATATTTAAATTTTTTAACATGGATGACCCCACAAAATATGTCTTATATATATATATATAAACAGCTAGTATATTAAAGTTTAATAATTTATTGATTAAGTTTTGTACATTATAAAATTAATGTTTCAGTTAAGATCAACAATTTACTTTATTTACTCTAGTTGATAGTGAAATATTGTCATCTATATGCATGTTCTATTCTTCAATAAAGATAATCAGTAATTAGCAAATAATTTGGAAATATGGATACAATATTATAACTTCATTTTCATTGGTTACCCAAGCTTACAATAATGGAGTAGAATGAATATTACTTGTAATGCAGGTACAATGTTAATGTCTTGTTTGTGAAGATAGCAAAATGTAAATGAACCATCTTTTGAAAGGTATTACTATTTATCTAAAGTGAAAAGAATTTATTAGCTACTCAGTTTGTCTTATGATTTGATTGCACTAAATATATCCTGTGATAAGTAATTTTTGAACATTCCTCATACTGTAATGTTTCACTGTGCATTAATTCAAGCTCAGTGATATGCCCCATACAAAGTAAACTTCTATTACTCTATTAGTAAAAATGCTCTAGATGAATAACTGACTACTAAGGCTGTAATAATAGTGCTACTACTATTGAAATTATAAAAAAATCCCATCATTAGAGGCTCAGATATAACTATTAGAGAATTCTGATATTATCAAAAAAATACTAAACTTCTCATTCATAAATTGCCCTTTCAACACTTAGTTTGAAAAATAATGTAAGATTTCAAGGTCAGTTTCCATTTTCAAGGCTCTACCATAATGACCTTGCAAGAAGCCAAGGAAGGTTACTTATCTGTATTGTTTGATGTCATCAACTTGTGCATTATCCATGCTAAGTGTGTTCCCATTAGGGCAAAACACATTGAGCTAATCTATAGCATGAGAGGTAAACATGTTTAAATGCATAAGTTGTTAAATTATATTCAATATAAATTTGATAATTAAAGTGTTTCACATAAATGTAGATCTTTTATAATAATGAGTTGTTTTTCATTATAAAAGTGCATTGAGTCACTAGAATAAATTCCAAGCAAAATCTTTTAGCTAATTAAATTGGATTTTTATTGAGAAATCATAAATCATGATTTTTGTTTCTATTAATTATATTGTTCTGAAATAACTATATGATTTTGAATTGAGATAGAATGGATGTCAAATTGTACTAATATATAATAAAACATTCACTTTGATCATCTATATGCATATAGTTTATACATAATATACTTAAATATCATTTAATTTAATTTCAGAATCTGTGTAAATTAAGGTTAACAATACATGGTTTTAGTGATGTGTAAATAGTGGATAATTCCTAATGATTGCTACGGATTAAAACATAGTTCTATATTAAAAAATAACACACAATATATATGTTTAATATTATATCTAAATTAGAAGAAGTTAACAGTTACAGATACCTTGGTCAGATTATTAATACAGATGGAAACATAATGGAGGAAATTAATCATAGAATTAAACTTGGTTGGAGTGCTTTTGGTAGAAATAACTTGATACTAAAAGGAAATATGCCTATGTGTTTGAAAAGGATGGTTTTTAACAAATGTTCTTACTTATGGATCTGAGACTTGGACACTTAATAGAAGAGCAATACAGAGACTTCAGACCACTCAAAGGAGTATGGCGAGATGTATGTTGGGAATAACAAGAAGGGATTGAAAAAGCAATGTATGGGTGAGACACCAAACAGGTGTTACTGACCTTATTGAAAAAATTAAAAGATTGAAATGGAGTTGGGCTGGACATATTGCTAGAAGAGATGATAATAGATGGACAATTGAAATTTTAAACTGGATTCCAAGAGATTATAAAAGACCCAGAAAGAGACCACATGTGAGATGGATGGATGAAATAAGAAAATGTGCAGGGGTATTGTGGGGAAGAGAAGCTAAAGATCGGAGAAGATGGATTAAACTTGGAGAGACCTTCATCCTGCAGTGGATTGATAATGGATGATGATGATGATGATGATGATGATGATTATATCTAATACTGATGTGCCATAAATTGTAAAAATTTTGCAGTTGTCAATAATTAAAACATAGCAAATGAAATTAAAAATGATTAATCAATATCATCATGCTCTCATTTCCAAATGCTTAAGATTTACTTATATGTATACATTTAGGTCAAAAAATTAGGGTGGATTCATTCTATCTTTTTAAAAGAATTTAATTTGTGTTTAGAAAGGAAAGCATTCCTTAGAAGTGTTGATTACTTTACAGTGCATGTGTAGTGGGTGATACCTAATGATTTTTACAGATTAAAATGTAGCACTATATAAATAAATAAAGCATTATAAATAGTGGATTAGTAATTCTAATACAATTATTCAAACACAATAAAATTTTTAGAGTATTACTATTATTAATAGAATTCTAGAAAATACATTCACACTTAGTATATTAGAGATAATTTTTTTTCAACCGCATTATAATTTACCTATTTATAAAGAAATAATACAAAAACACTGTCAGATAATGAAAATTATTCTACACGAATAAAGCGTGATAAACAGAGCAGCCAAAATTTAAAAAAAAAAAACATTAATCACAAACACAGTACCTAAAGCGCTTGGCAAATTGCTGTCTGTGATTAATGTTTTTTTGAATTTTGACTGCTCTGTTTATCACACTTTTATACGTGTAGAATAATTTTCTATTTATAAAGACTAACCAAGATTTGAATAAAATCTCTTGAGTTATTGTAAGTGAATATATTTTCATCTTTCAATTTTGATTTTTTTTCTGATTTGCTATTACAATGTTAAGAAGGATAGAATGACAGCCTGATAAGCTAATTGCGCAGATGCTGTGAGAATGTTATTAATAAATGAATACCTTCGAACAACCACATGATATAGTATTTGTATAAGAGTAAAAAGAAATCCTCTTACTCTTACGACTCAAATGTTTATATATGAGCAAATCTAAAGTAGTTGTAACGAAGGCGTGACTACATAATAGTCACTTTAAATTACTAAGATGTTATAAAATAAATGCTTATTCATGTATATGATTTAGTTTCGTTTAGAGTGGCGTTTAGTAAATTCTAGAAAATTTCATTGGCGTCATTCATACAGACATTATATATAGTAATTTAAAGTGACTATTATGTAGTCACGCCTTCGTTACAACTACTTTAAATTTGCTCATATATAAACATTTGAGTCGTAAGAGTAAGAGGATTCCTTTTTACTCTTATACAAATACTATATCATGTGGTTGTTCGAAGGTATTCATTTATTAATAACATTCTCACAGTGTTTGCGCAATTAGCTTAACAGGCTGTCATTCTATCGTTATTATAATCGTATGCAAGACGTTATAAAATAAATGCTTATTAATGTTAAGAAGGGTAAGAGTATGGTCATGAAAGGAATTTCATTCACGATTACATTTGATTCTTTCTATTGGATTGAATAAAATATAATTTGCAGCTTTGGCATAACTTTTTTAAGACTATGTGTCTTACCCATTAGCATTTTTTCAAAGTCAGCACTCCATATTGTTTTTCTATCTTTTAAACAGTCTTGAATTTGTTAATGTATTAAAAGTTTTTTAAAATAAATGAAATATAATTTAATTTAACTTAAACATTTTAAAATTGCACTTTTATCTTCATTATTAGAAATCATGATTACAATATTTATAGATATATTATGTTTTGTGCTAAATGCAAATTGGCCCTCTATTATTCTTTATTACTATTTGTTCACATTTAAGAGGTTTCTATTTTTAGTTTTACCTTACATAATATCAAAAATTAAGGTATTTAGTTTAGGATTATTATACAGTCATTTACAAAAGTGGGAATTGATATTGATACGTATTCTATAATTATTTTTTATTATCAGAAATATAAATTAAGTTAATATTTTTGGTGATGTAAAAAAATAAAATGATTATTACTTGGAAGATCATGTGATCCATGGGCACCAAAATATAAAATGATCTTTCAATCCAACAACCTTCAACTTTTGAGTCTGTCACGACAGTTCAATAAATCACATATACAATTATGTAATTTAAGTTTCGAAAAACTTTAATTGTAAAACATACAATATATTTTTAAAAATAGATAGGCAATTGAAAATCTATAATAAAAGATCTAGAAAAAGCTTACGTGTGGGATTAACGGATGGGATATGAAAATTTGTTCCAAATGAATTAAATTAGTTTCAAGTCATTATAAGACAAGTGAATATCACGAATTAATTTTACATTGTCTTGTAAATATTATTGTTTTTATTCATAATGAGTTGTAACGACCCATCATTAATGATTACAATAAGATTTAATTGTACAGTTTTTATATATTTATATAATTCTTATGATTTAGTTCTAAAGCTTTAATAATTGTTATAGTATTCTTACATACGCAACTATACGAGAGTGATTGTTCTTCTTTTATCTTAAAAAATAAACAAAATCAAAATGTATTAATAATGTCGAATAGATGATTATATACAAACGGATTCATGCAAAGTTCACATACACTTGTATCTAATTATTTTTGTTTTATAAACAAAACAAAAAATATTTGATCTTTTATTAATCTCATTAATATGTACATTATTTATAGATACATTTCAACATACAAAATAAATATATTAGATATTTACATTTATGTAATTCATTAATTTAAATGTATTTACTATTTATAATAAAGCTTTTAACTTTTTTTTTACTTCATATTAATGGTAATTATTACTGTGTGGAATAACATGAACGATGAGATGAAGACTGAATAGGTTGATGAACTGTATTATATTTTCAATTTTTCTTGAACAACAGCATTTTTTTTATTCTATTTTTTTTTTTATAGTATAAAAAAAAAACTGGTTATAAAATTGCTTTCACAATAATAATTACAATAACGAAAATTTAGTATTAGTTATCAGTGGCTAATTATATTATATTATTTGCAGATTAAAAGCAAACCATTATGTTTTAATTAAATCGGTATTTTTTTTTAAAAAAAATAAAATGCTATAATTATTACAAGTCTAACATTTAACTCAGAATTATTTATAAAAATGTGTACGTGGAAAAGATTCAACAAACTACAAGGAAAATTATATTTAACTTGAATGCCTATTTATTTGTAAAAAAAAAAAAAAACATTAATAAAATAAAGACATTAAGAAACTCTCCATACAGTAATGCCACCCAGTGTAAGCCTTAGTAATCAATGGGTGCAGGGTTTGTGCATAAAACCCTTATCTAGTGCGACTCATCCAATATCACCTGACTAGTCTTTCTAGTTTGTGGCTTTCATTAGTGAGGACCTTTGGATGTGAAAGAACTGCATCTAAATCTAGAGATCTAATGCAACATTCCAGCAGCCACCTTTTTCCTATTTCGTTAACTATAAAGCCAGGAGTTCAAGATAAAAACACATTAATGTTTTCAATCCAAGCTCATTTGCCTGCATAATCATATAAATCTGAACCCAGTTTAGCAACTAAACATTTTGGTGTCTTTGGTTTATCAAAAACCACAATCATCATCATTCCATATAAATGGTGATCATGTGATGTTTTGTTGTTTAAACTCATAGTATTTTGAAAATTGTAAATAGCAATACCACGACCGTGCTAGTCTATGAAATTTACTTTATTAAAGCGGTAGTGTAGTGACCTAAAGAATTGAAGATTTAAGGATTAAATTTTCAAACAAAAAAATATAAAAATGTCTCACTTTGATAGAATGAGTATTGTTATACTCAGTCTATCTTTTGGTGCTTGAATGTCACATGACTACACTTGTTTATTTAAGCTAGTAATATATCCAGCTGAAAATTTTAATATAATGTAGAAGATCAATTAAATCATAATAAATTTAAAAGAATGTATGTGACTATGGCTTAAGAATAAGATAAAAGAAAAAGTTCTAAATTTCTTATGTAACAACAAATATTTCCAATATTTTTCTAAGTATATGCATGCATTTAATATTCATATAAACTACAACAAATATATATAATAAATAGTAAATCATAATACATTTATCTTTAAAATATTTATTTCTTTATATACATTAAAGTTAGATAATCAAACTGCCAATAAGAATGAAAAATTGGTCAATTTATAAAATTATATATAACCATATACAAAAAGATACTAACAATTAAGTTACACATTACATCACCCCCACTTCTTATGCTTGTGTATAACTGTTGTTAAAGCAGGCAAAACTCACTATACATATTGCCACACACAGCAAGCTAGAGTAATCAATGGATGCCAGAAGGCTTGTGCATAAAATCCCATCTAGTGCCTACTCATCCAATATCCCCAGACTAGTTTCTGGCTTGTGGGCTTCATCAGTGAGGAGCCTTGGATCTGCTAAATCCAAGGCTCCTCACTGACAGAAACTAGTCTGGTGATATTGGATGAGTAGGCACTAGATGGGATTTTATGCACAAGCCTTCTGTCATCCATTGATTACTCTAGCTTGCTGTGTGTGGCAATACATATTGAGTTTTGCCTGTTTTAAGTTACACATTACATAATATTTTATAATTAAAAGTTATTAAAGCATCTATTGAACCAAGCATCAGATTCCACTTAAAACATGAATGTGATGATATTAATATTTAAATTGAGATTATGTTATTTATATTCAAGAATAACGAAATAATTAATACACCCACCACCCTCCACATATACTTATCTTGCAAATATTTAGCTAAAGACTTAATACCATAAAGAAAATTATTGTTAAGTTTATAATATATGTAAATTATGAAACATCAGCTTACTTATGTATAATATGGCCAGCTATTCAAACTAAAAATAAATTTCTAAACATCACATGATTACCATTCTTTATGCTAACATATGAAAAGTTCTGCTTCTGTGAGTGTACAAATAAATTTATTATAATTATTCGGAATAGAAATACTGACAACTAAATCAACACTATGTATATTTCATATTACATGTGTATTGATTATGGGATCAGGTGTTCAGTACTGGATACTCAAATGAATTTCCAATTATAAACCAATACATATAATGTTAAGCGATTTTGTTAGTATATTTCTTTGCACAGAATTCCTGATTATATAAATTTGTTATATACTTATTTGCAATTGATTAGACAGCCATATTACTTATTTCTAAACATTTGTTTTGGAATTAATTTTAATAATTATTAGCATATATTCATTTGCTTCATGAATAATGTCTTATTTATTTCAAAATCAGCCATAAGGTCTTCCACATGGTTGTGAACTTGTTTTCAGAATCGTGAAGATTGCTAAATATAGCAGTTCATAAGTTAAAAAATGTATTAAATGCAATAATAATAGATACATTCATATGTTAGAATAAATTATTAAATGTCATATTTTGAAATGAAAATTAATAACATAATAAGTTTATTAAAAATTTAAATTTAAGAAAAACTAATAAAATATGAAAATTATGTTAAAATGTTCTCTTATTAAAAATTAAAAGAAAATATCAAATATATTGAAAAACAACTCAATTAAATAAACTAGTGTACAAAAAGGTATATGAAAAACAAGATGAAAGGTGTTAAAAACAAGAGATCAAAAGCTATATATAGTCAATTTTTTTAATTGAGAGTCTGGATTCTTGTTTTAATCAAGCCACATTGAACCCAGTGACTGAGTAGAGAAAAGGAACAACTGTAAGCTGTTGATATCTGACCTGATCTCTGTGGAACCCGACAAAGTTATTTTTAAAGGGATTTCTATTAAAAATGAAGTAAAATTGTTTAAACCTCAAATTTCAAAGACAGAACCACAAGTTGTAAGGAAATTAACAAGATTATAATGAGATCAATTAATGAAAGCTATCATGGTAGAAATATTAGTCTGCAAAAAAAAAAGAAAAAATAGATTCTCACAATGAAAAATAGAGAACCCCAGATATAGAACTTTTGCTGCATAGGATAAAAAACTGTTTAGACTGCTATACTATCAAATTAATCATTTTAAGTTTTATTTTATAAATTCTTAGAATATGTTTAATTTTAATAAACTATATTTTATTAAGTATAGCATGTTTATAATTGAAGGAAAAAATGAATATTTAAAAAAAATATTAGGTCCATTTTAACTATATTATTATTTAGATCTTTAATACCATTTTAATTTTTGACATTTTAGGCATTACAATGATACTGTTACCGCTATCTTTTCTATGTTGTTTTAAGCTCATCTATAATCTTATATTATGTTGTGCGATGAATTGTAGTTCCCTTTCCCCTCCAGCTACAGTTTTATGTATATATTTTTTTAACAAATGAAAGATGTCAGCATTAAATGAAGTTTTATATTTGATTGACAGGGCCGTCTATTGTTTTGATAAAGCTGTGGACATCACTAATTTATGATTGGCTGAGTGTTTTAAAGTGTTTTAACCTGAGGCAAAAATGGTGATTTGTAATGAAAAAAAGGAATTTGTTTGCAAACTGGCTACACTCTAAGTACACCGGACTGCTATAAAATCCTAAATTATATTATTGTTACCAATTATCGGGGTAGTCTTAAGGTAAGCTCTTTTCTCTATGTTTACTTAATTAAACTTTCAAAATGGCCAGTATAGATGATCTGATGGAACAGCAAATCCTCAGGTCTAGACCAATCTCAAAATCGTGCAGTGATTCTAATGTTAGGCAAGCCTTATCAAGCTCTCAGATAGAACAAGTTAAGAGCACTTCTAGTAATTTTAATTCAACAAATATTGATCAGGATGATTTTATTAATTTTAAAAAACTTAGCAAAGGTACACAAAAGCAAAAAGAATCCCAATCTGTTAGTAAACAAAAGATTGCTATGATTGCAAATGCTGAACAGAAAGCTGCTGTGATCAATCCGATCGGAATTTTAAAAAAAATGGAAAAAAAATATTCTAGTAAAAATCCAAGCAAAACCTATTCTTCTAATGAAAAAATAAATGATAATACTCAAAATCAAAGTCACAATTCTAAAAAGTTTCCAGCTCAAACAGAAAAAAACAAAAAGTTATGGCATAAATAAATTTTAAAATTTTAAAAACACAGGCGGTGCTTTATCAGAACCTGCCAATCTTCACCGTAATAACACTTTCTCCTATCAAAAAATAGAGTTAGATTCAATTTCCAAATACAACAACGAAAATTTAAATACAAAACCACCTTCTAAACTCTACCTTGATACTGAAGTAACTACGCAACAATTTCCTGATCAAAACTCAGTCTCTGAAAACAACAGCGATAATGGTAAAATATTTTGCAGCAGTTTCACAAAGCACAAACAATTGCAAGAAACGACAGTTGAACAAATCCTTTATAACTCAAATTTTCCCAGTCTAAAGCACTCTAATAAACAAAAATGCACAGGTAACCAACAAAGTAGTGGCTAATCAATTTACATCTTCACAATACCAAACTCAAACCAAAACAAATAAGTCTAACATCACAAATAATGAAAGTTACATTACAGGTCTAGGTAACAACAGAGTCATTACACAAAATCTCAGTACAGATTATCAAGCAACTCAATATAGCATCCTAGATTTTGTTGAGGATGAAACCCCCACAACCAATTTAGAGGAAAATAACTGTCAGCAACAACATCAAAACTCACAATTTCTGTTAAAAAAACTATCAATCAGTAAGTCAGGAATTCAACACTAGAATTCCCCCAGTACTCTTCAATTCCTTTCTGAACTACCACAGTGAGAACACTCTAATACTCACTACTACTAATGACAACTGTAACCTTTTCACCTTTCCTACAGGTGAATTATTTGAACTGCTGAAAAATCTAAAACTGGGAGAAGCAATCAGAAGAATCTACCACCATCCCAATAGGAGATACTTTATAATAGAGTTCCACAATTTAATTCAAAAGAACTCTTCAAAAGACAGCAACTTTACCTCAACCAATGTTACCTAATTAAAATTGACATAGACCAGCCTAAAATAGCATATGGCTTAGCTCACAACTGCTATAGAATCTTCACACAAATGGACCTTCAAATGCTGCTATCCAAATACGGTGACGTAACCAACTTTAAATACCTCACAGAAAGACGAGCAGACTTGGAATTACCTTCAAACAATGTGGCCTTCACACTCAAACTCCACAAGTGCTACTCTCTACTTGACATTCTATCAACACTAGAAGAAAATAAGTGCCCTATCTTTATTGCCTTTCGAGGTGTTCAGCCTCAATGCTTTCACTGTGGCGAATGGACACACCTTGTCCAAACTTGTCCCATGAGAATTTGTGACTTCTGCAATGTTAAGAAAACTAAATACCACAAATGCAATCTAGCATCTTCAAATCTATCTTCCAACCTGCAATCCCACACCTCTAATGATGTAGGGCAGAATAAAACTCAAACACATAAAACACACTGGGAAGCACCACAGCTAAAAAAAACAGAAAATAAGTGCTGAAAACAAGACTAGCACAGATGAAGCAATCAACACTTCATAGCAACTGCAAACACAATTGCCTTTTCAACTGTCACAAGAATCTCTAATTGCAACCAAACCAAAAGACACATCTCAACAGCAAAGTATCACAAGCAAGAGAAACTTAATTATAACACCACACACACAATGCAAACCAGACAAAAAGAATAAGTAACTACACATAAAAGAAAGACACATGATTCATCAAGCTCCCAGCATGAAGATTTAACCAACTCCACTGCTGACTTGGATACAGAACCAAACTGGCTATATCAAAACACTAACAAATTGCCAAGTCAATGAAGGAAAAAAGACTAAAAAACCAAACGAGCCGAATCACAAGATATGCAAGACAGTACCCTCTTGGAAGCAACATTGTCCAACTATAGTCACAATGAAGGCACTCTCACCTCAAATCAAATCACATCATCTAAAATCCCAGGGCTATCTAAATCACCTATGATAGAAAAAGTCATGCAAAGAAATACTCAGCAAACTTCCAACTGTGATGAACAACTAGTCTTAATGGATGAACTCATTACTAGAGAATAGTTATATACTTCATCCAAGTCTGGCAGAAACCCCTGCTATATATCTTAAAATAGGTGGCTTTAATGTAAGGGGCCTTAATTCCCTTGACCGCATTCATGCTATTAAAAGATGGATTGATAAAATTAATAACCACATAGCATGCCTTTCTGAAACAAAGTTACACACTCAATCAGACTACAGAATAGACCATCTATTCCAACAATATGGGTTCTTTCAGTATGCACATTCCACACTGCATCATCTGGGGTTACCTTTCTCATTCACAAAAGCCTGCCATACACCAAACTCAGGACACTTCGCCTAGACAAAGAAGTACTGCTGCTAAATTTAACCTTCAGAAGATATTCACTCAATATAATCTATTTATACTTAAGTAACACCCCTGACTCAGTGCATACAGCAATCAACAAAATCAATTCCATTCTGTCATCTAACTCTTCACCAACAATTTGCTTCAGTGACTTCAACATGAATTACCACAACTTCAACACTAAGTATTTACACCTCTTCAACAGAGTCTTATTGTGTGGAGAAGGCTTTTTTCTTCCTGATGCCTTCTCCTTCTATACACTGCAAAAAAGATCTGTAATAGATCTGCTCTACTACTCCCTTAACCTACATTTTGATCTCAATGCCCGATTGCATATGCCTTTCTCAGATCACCTGGCACTGTTAATATTATTGCAAATTAACCCTAACACATTGGTTCAAACAAATTTTTCGCACACCACAAGACTACTAAACAAAGCTGTGGTGCCTGAATGGATTTCTTCCGAAGCTTACATCTTGTTTAATAAAATTAAAAGCCTTTCTCTGCAACCTATCCAAGCATGGTTGGAGTTTGTTGGAATAATGAGCTCTCTGATTGACTTCCACACATGGAAAACCAAAGGACCCAACCAGCTCCTAAAAGATCTACACAACATTACTAATAGGCTAAGTGAACTCTCTCACACAGATGCTATTGTCCAAGACATCATAGACCTTAAATTGCAATACTATCAAACAAAAAGTCTCAGCACAATATGTGGCCACCAAAAGATCCAAAATCTTCTTAAATAATCAACCTAACTGGACATGCAGCTACATCAGATGGGCACTGGGAACTGCAAAAGGCTGACACCTTCAATAATTTCCAGAGATCAACATTCTATAGTGGTCCAGCAATGCTTTCCAAAATCCATAACCACTTTCAACATGAGCTACAAAGTTATAACTTTGAGATTGTGAGCATTTGGGGAGAATTAGACGGAAACACTAATCATAATATCACTGAATCACAAATAGTACAAAAGTTACAGAACTACTCAGAGAGCAAACATCCAGGATTACCTGGTATCCCAAGATTTGTGCTACTGTATCTGAGCCAATACACTGCAACCATAGTCCTGAAAATGATCGATGTCCTCACTGGGGACTTCCGGAACATCCCTGACCTCTACCCGGTCGCACTGGTGCCTTTCTTAAAAAAACAAATCAACCCCTCAAAGCTATTAAACATATGCCCAATCTCCATGATTTCACTCCTCATTAAAACAATAGAATCCATTGTTAAAGATCTCATACAAGAACAGATATATAGACACATCACCATATATCACCATATATCAATTTACCCGCAAAGGCCCCCACCAGTAATGCGGTCCAGCACTTCATACTACTTTCTGAACATGTCAGACTACAAAGAAAATCAAACTTGTTAGTTATTCAATTAGACTTTTTCTCGGCATTTGACAATGTCGTTCCATCAATCTTACTACAAACGCTCCATGATTATCAAGTACCAGATGTTTACATCCATATTATTGGCAATTTACTGTTCAACAGATCAATATTTACCTCTCTAGATGGAAAGCTTTCAGAGGGATTCAGACCTCATCTGTCCATTTCACAGGGATCCCCTTTGGCTACCCTCTGCTTCATAACATACCTCAACCCCTTTTTCATGGAAATAGAATGCCAGCACTGAAACATACAGGTCACCACATCTCATATGTTGATGATGTTTCCATATTCATTCCTCACAAATCCCAGCTCCAAACTGTAATACAAATCGTAAACAAATATGCAAAAAAACTAAATCTTAAAGTCAACTAGAATAAATCTTCCATCTGAAAAATCAAAACAGGTATAACAATTCCCTCAATATTCATGGCCCAGCCACAATCATTTCAGGGCTTTTCCATAAGTCTAGATTAGCCATGTCAAAGGACATCTTGAACTCAATACTAGACAAAACAAAAAAGGTAGTCAGCTCACTGTCAAGAATTTCAATATCATTACCCAGCAGGATTGCCTCACTCAACATGCTAGTCTACTTGAGACTAAGCTCCTACCTGCCATTCATAAAACCCACCAAAACGTTTGAACAATCGATGAACTCATTATGCTCTAGGCTGCTTTGGAATGGCAAAGTTGTGGCCATAAGCATGGCTAAAGCTCAAATGCCCAAAGAATCAAATGGGCTTGGTCTACATTCAGTGTCCATCCTGTACCTCCAAAAGTCTCTGGGAGTGCTGCATGTGGCCAGCCTTGAACAAACAAATCTAAACCTTGCACCGACAGTGGAGCCCACGGATACACCTCCTCCGCTCACCAGCAAATGGATGACGGATATATGGACTTAGGTCAGAAATGCCGTAAACATAATGGACCATACAATAGAGGAAAAAAGACATTGGCAAACATACAAACTTAAATACATCAATCAAACAATTCTACAGAACGATTTAGGGTTAAACAATAAACAACTCATAGAAAAATCTAAAAATTGGTTCTTAGAACCAAAATACATTGACTTTCTGCTAAAGATCAACCTCTCCTCCCTGCCAACAAATTATTTTCTGGTGTGGAAAAGAGGGTTTAGCAAGATCAACCCTCAATGCCAACTATGTGCCACAGCAGATGAGACAATTCATCACCTCCTGTATTTCTGCCCTTTTCTCAAGCCGATCAGATCCTTTATTAACGAAAATGTGTCGCTCGACATTAGAGAAGTTTTAGTCATTCAAAAGGCTATAAAGAGTGGCATATTCTCGAAAATCAGAACCACCATTATTCTAACCTTTCAATCTGGCTATCCAGATGCAAGTGTATATTTGAAAATTCTAATCATGATGTCTGCAACATCTATATCAAATTACTCAAGCGGTTCAGGAACAGAGATAGATTTCTGGCTCCGGACTGGCTTTTTCATAAAACCTGGGCTAGGGTCACCCTCCCGGAAGAGTGAAGGAGAGCAGTCTCAGACCACAGCAAGCTGCTCTACAGAGTGAATGCCTTGCAACAGTGTAAAAAGAATATAGCTATGTATAGATAAACATGTTCAACTGTATCTAATAAATTTTAATTTATTTTAATAAAAAAAAATTAGTGATTATGATTCAATTTTTTTGTAAAAGATATATTTTAAATAAAAAAAACTACATCACTAATAGGAGATTGTTTTTTGAAAAAAAAAATTTTTTTAAAAAGACAACTGGTGGAAAGTTTATTGTGGCAACCAGAATAAGTCATGAATCAACTACCATTCATTGAAAAGAAATAGCTTTTGTTAAAATGATAAATAGAGTACTGTTTAAAATTTTATAACAATACACAATTTATTAACTTTTAGCCTTTTTTCCCATAGACAATAACTAATCCTAAATATATGCTCTTTTAATAACAACATTCAAACAACTATTATTTGTTGTTCTAACTTTTTCAATAGGTAAATTACAACCAATGACTGCTTCATTTAGATGTTTATTTTTATATTTTTAAAATGTCAAATATTAACTTTTAAAATTAAAATCATTAAATAGCTTAAATATGCACATTTTAAAATAAAAATTAATTATATAATATATAGAAAAAAAGGTTGGTGCACCAAAAGGTTTATATACAAAAAAACATCAAACATGGAAGAATATTTAATCTAAGACTCACAAGGTTCTATTCAAAGATTTGACAAGTGTGTCAAGTGCAAATGAGTTAAAGCAGCCAAAATAAAAAAAAAGTATTTGAAAAACTTTGCTTCATCTTATTCTTATTATATAAGTCTGATTAAAAATTTCTTTTTAAAAAATGTTTTCCTTAAGATTTTTTTGAAACTACATGCTTGTTTTAAAGTGAGGAACTTTTCCTACCATTTTTTGAAACAACATGCTTCTATATTATATCAAAGTTGTTATTAATTTTTTGAGATTAATTATTATAGTTTTTAAATATTAGTTTTCTAATTTTTTATTACTCTACGAAATACTGTTAGAAGTCAGGAAATTTTTTTAATGTAGTGCCTTAGGCATTTAAATTTTTTTATGTTAATTTCTTTTCCTGCCATTTTTTGAAATTATGTGCTGGTTTAAAAGTCAGGAACTTTTCTTGCCATTTTTTTGAAACAACATGCTTTTAGTCAATGTCATTTATCATTTGCATGTGTCAGCAAGGTTTTGGAAGTGTTTTAAAATTCAAAATGGCACCAAGTGCATACTATATTAGCACCCAATATTCATTTTAAATACATGAAAAGTGGACACATGTATAAAACATTTAAAATCTAGTGTTCAATAATTAAAATAATAAGTACAATATAATTATTAATATTGTAAATTAAATGTTTATTTTGAAATTTGATCTAGTTTGTTGGAATGTAAATGAACCCTTATTATTGATTGCCATGAATTAGATTTTATGTATGTTAGAACATATTATACACATGTAATTGTTAGATCACTGTTGACTGGTTATTATATATACACTCTATCTATATGGTAAATTTATTCATGGTTTTCTCTATTAAATCAGAGTTGATTCAAAGAATCACTTCTCATAATTAATTTATGTAATTGTTGTATGGGAATTTAAGCCTAAAGTGGCCACTCCTTAGAATTATCATTGTAAGATAATTGTATTAGTTATAACAATCTCATATTAGATACAAATGTATGATGTGCTTATGAAACTTATATACATAAATGTATTATATTTGTGAGGGCCAACCATAAATAGAATAATATTCAGGGTGTATTAAAGGCCATGGATTTACTCTGCAAAAGGTGTGCTTGCTTGTACAACATAAAAAAAAATATTCCATCTTAATATATTATTTCTTAAAGATAATTCTAAATTCTGAACATTACTCATTTCTTGATTTATTATTAATTATTATAATTTTAACTATGTATGTTTCATTATTTATAATAAACAAATACATTATAGCAGTCAAGTGTTGGTTGTCGAGAGGTCAGCACAACCGCCTTACAAGCAGTTGACCCGGGTTAGCAAGTTCGCATCCCGGCAGCACTTAACTTTTTAAAAATATTAAAAGAAATTGCTGAAGTATGCTTTCAATTATTTTTGCAATTTATTTATTATTTAATGTTATAAAAGTTAAATTGCACATAATTTATTTGTTTACTATGTGTATCGGACGTGGTTCATATATATATAGTAAAGAATATTTAAATCACCTAGAATTTTGTAGGTGATGTAGTAATTTTTACAAATGATAATATTTCAATTTCAGGAAATGTTAAAGAATTACCACATGAAAACAAAATATTATAAAGCAAATGGTATAAAGACTAAATAATGTTCAATGGATTTTCTTAGAAGAAAAAATAAAGATCAGTCAAGCGTTGTTAGCCGAGAGGTCAGCGCAGCTGCCGTGCAAGCAAGCAGTTGGTTGCAGACGGTTGTTGCGGGTTCGCCTCCTGGCCGATGCTATGACATATGGAAAAAAAAAAATTGTAGTCATGAATTAGAAATTATAATTACCTTGATCAATTACAAAAACAAAAAAAAGTATGTTCATTTGCTTGGAAAAGATTTTTAATAGATGTGTTTTGCTAGTTCTTAATTATAAATTTGAGACTTGATCACTTAACAGAAGAGAAACGCAGAGATTTAAAACCACTTAATGAAATATGAAAAGTTGTATGCTGAGCATTACTGCAAATGAAAAAATTAAAATACTGAAATGTTGCTGGATGATAATTTTGTCATGAATTAAGAGTAAACAATTATAATTACATTGATGCAGATTAATGCCAAAAAAAAAAAAAAAATCATGTATTTTATAAGGTTTTGGATAAATGTGTTTTACTAATTTTTACTTCACATCTGAGACTGGGTCACTTAATAAAAATTCAATTCAGAGATTTAAAATCACTTAATTAAATATGAAAAGATTTATATTAAGAGTTGGTGTCACTGAAATAATTAAGATATTGTAATAGAGATGGGCTGTGTATAGTACTAAAAAAGATGATATAGACAGTCAAAGTCTTAAACTGAATCCCAAAATATTATAAAAGATCTACAAGAGAACACTTGAAGTGAATTAATAAAATAAGTAAGATTATTGTTGTTATATGAAGAAGAGAGACCATGGATGAGAAAGACTGAATTAAACATTGGAAAAATCTTTATCCTGCAAAAGACTGATTACGAGTGGAAATAATGATGATAACTATGATTAAATACTGCATTTAAGTTTTGTTGTAGTCATTTATAAATATAACATGAACATATTAATTAAATGACAATGCTAAATTACATAAATTACCATTATGAAAAAAATAGACATGCATATATAGATAGGCAAAATATTAAAATTGTTTATTAAACTATTTCAGACCTCTTTAATGATTCATCTAAATCCAAAAATTGATAGAACAAAATAAATATAAGTAAAATTAGTGCCATACAATAAAAAGAGAAAAAAGATTTAAAAACAAGGTACTGAACAGAAAATTATAAACCATATTAGGTTTTTAAATGTTAGAAAGTGAATTAATTGATGATTAAAGTAATAATTAAAAAATACGAACTTGATAAGAATAAGGAACTATTCTTCAGATCATTAGAATTAAATTAAATAAGACATTTGATAAATGTTTGGCTTGGAAGACTCAACAATTTAGAAAAATGAGAGGGGAAAATAGAGACTTCTAGTTATGGAAAAGTTAAGTTAAAAGATAAAATCAGAAATGCTGTAATGTTAAAAAAGGTAACTAAAAAATAAGTACTCTTTTTAAGTTAATTATGAAGAAAAAAGAAAAATGGATTGGTGAAATATTTAGATTTTTAAATAAATTATAAAAGACATATTGTAAACCATATAAAAAGTATATAGGAAAAAAGTAAAAAAGAAAAAAGTAGACAGATAATATTAAGGAAAGGGATATTTGAAAAGCAGAACAAAAGAAAGATTTAGACAAGGAATCTGGTTGAAATGTGAGATGAGTCCTTTGGTAGCTAACTAATTATGATGTTGAAATTACTTTTCTAAGGACTAGTTATATGAGGAAAACAACCTAAATCTGTTTAGAATAAAAAAATGTCCAAGCCATATTCCATGTTATGGGCATGAAATAGATATGCTGATCTAAATTGCAACACTGTTCTGTGGAACTTGGTCAAATGTTCCATGAAAAATTATTAAAATTAATGTGATTTGCATTTTAAGTTTTATATGCATAATTCTACATATAATTTTTTTTTATTATCCCTGACTGTATTCTGAACTCATTCAATCCTATTTTTCCTAAAATAGATCGTTTTACATTTGTGCATCATATCAGAATTTTGTTTAGCAGTATGAATAAATCAATGGCAAAGTCATAATAGAATTCATCTTTAAATATGACGTTCATTTCGTCAGAATGAATGTTAACATATCAATTTATGTAATGCAAACTATTTTCATAATTATTAAATTGATCTGTAGTAGACAGATAATAGTAAGTTTCAAATATTACTTCTTTAAAAATTTACAAATACTTTGAATGAAAAAAGGAACTTCAAATAATCAAGCTTAACGGTGAAAAAAAAAACAATCATATTTTTTTATTTTTCAAAAATCCAAAAGGTAAAAAAAGAAGATTCAGCTAATAATAAATCAAAGCAAACGGATAATAAGAGTTATTTGAATTTTAGATTTGCTTAAATGCTTATATATATACAATCACTGGTATCAATTAAATATTGAAATGTACAAATATATATTTTTTTTAAATATCAATTTTTACTGCTCTATATATTGAAACTCACAGTGAAATTATGTGTTACTATATTATATTTATAACAAAGTTAATATTATTAGTAGACTGCTTATTAAAGCTCTGTATAAAAGATATGGTAACATGCATGTTAAAGAAACAGTCTGCTTAAAACGCAGTATATTTATCAAATATTTGTAATTATATATTCGAATACTTCAATCATCTAGAATTGTTAAATGTCTTTAAAAAAATTAAAACCTTATTTAAACTTTACAAATACATTCAATTATTAATAATAGCACACAGGTTAGTAGTAAATGGCACAACTTTTTGAGTGGTATGTATTCTCTCTTCCTCAAGTACTGCTGACGGACAAGTGATAGTATTAATGTAGAATTAAACCTATGACTTTTATATTTATGAATAATTAATTTAAAGTGGCACTTTAATAACCAACTAGAGTATTCTGTAAAAAGCAACAATAAGCAAAAATTTGATCAACCTGTCCATGAGAGTCTTCATGATTTCACCATTTTTTTTCTTAAGGACAAAGTTAAGAAATGGCTCCACACATTATGAATTGCCACAGTAGGTTGACTTAAATAATTATCTCTATTATCAAGTGAACAGATTATCTCAATTATTATTTTTTACTTTTTTCTCTCTGTCCAATATTTTTGTCTTTTCCCAATCAAATATATGCATATAACATTTAAAATTCTTAATTTGTATTGTCTTTAAGAAAAAATAGATAAATCATGGGATGGAGGGGTTCTCATAGGTAAATATATTATATTTCTACTGCCTGTTATATTTGACAGAATAGGATAATTGATTAAAGCATTTAAACTCACTAACCACAAATTTAAAGATTCCAGATTTGATTCCCATGTTAGTACTGTGTCTACTCAGATCAGGAACACCTGAAGAACAGATGAGATTAATGCTTTGACACATTTGTCATTTACTAACTTGTGTCCCTAGCAGTTGAATGTAATTGAAAATTCATAATTATTTCTAGATGATAAAGCAGCCCAATATATAATTGCAAAAACGACATCTTCACAAACTGTTAGACAAACAATCAGATGATACTATAATGACTTTTGAGCTAATTTATTGCCTTAATATTGCAGTGAGTATTCATTATAAATAGAAAAAATATGTGGATGATTATATTACATGTCTTACTGATGTTTATTTATTAAGATTTAATAATGCTATTACAACAAGGTCTTAATATGAAAATCAGAAAAGGCAATTGGAAAAAAATTTTTTTTTCATGTTAAAAATCTCAACCACAAAATTAATTAAGAGAAATAAGCTGATGATTGTATTGATAACTCTATGTAATTGTCATAAAAATGGTGGAAATAGTATCATGTATTTTAAAAGAAGCAACACAAAGTATTAACAATTATTTTATTTCTCTTAGACAAGCTTTTATAAGTAAAAACGAAATACTAAGACATTTTAAAATTAGTACATTAATTAAAATTCTGTGTATCTTTTATATGGTGAAATAAATTAGATATCCACAGAGAATCAATATTGAGACATTTTAAAGTTTGGAATAAATTATTGGTCTTCTATATTTTAACTAAAGTCAGATAGAAATACATGGCTAATGAGACTTATTTATTTGGCAGATTTTTTTCTTTCAAAATTCAATAAAAAATAATCTGTAATTGCAAAAAAATATATATGACAATTTAAAAGATAAACTGTCATTTTTCAATAGGAAACCATACTTGTTTATGTCTTCATATGAATAAAGAAATTTTATCTATTTTCCTACATTCTATAAGTTTTTCATAGAAATATTTTACCATCCACAATTAAGTTTCAAGAGTAATCTTATATCACTTTAATACAATCATCTCTCTTATAATCCTTTTCCAAATCCAGTGATAAAATTTCTTGGGTTTGAATTCTATTTAGAGTTACAATTGTGATTGTTGATTACATTACAAATAATCATTAAAGATTATCTAATTTGATCAGTAACCCTGACTAAAAAAGAGAAATATAAAATCCTTACATTAAATCATTTCTGGTGTAGCTTAATAACAAAGTACTTCAGTGTGTGAGAACAAGCAATTCAAAATTTATTTCTTTTTAAGAATACTTCTTTGCATGAAATAGAGTTTTTGCATTATTCTGCAGTAAAAACTAAACATAAAATTTGAATTGTTGTCATGACTGATACAGGGATAAAACAGTTTAACCTTACACAAAATTATCTTTGCTAATTTTTTTTCCAAAAAATAAAATTATTTTGATATGGCTGAAAAAAAGTTTTACATTAGCTAAAAGTTACTCTTTAAGGCTTTAAATAAACCAACTGTCAAATTCATAATGGTTATTTGTTGCAGCTGTTATTGCTATATAATTATTAAAACAATAGAAAACTTCACATAGTAGTGCAACTCAGTGCAAGCCATAGTAAGCAATCAATACTATAATGTTTGTGCATAAAATTAGCCTAATCGTCCAATATCTCTAGATTAGTTTTTAGTTTGAGACTTCATCATTGAAGAGCCTTGGATCTGAAAGCATTGCACCTACGTCTTTGGATTTATTGCAGCATTCCAGTCAGCTAGAAACTAGTCTCGGAGCATATTGAATGAGTAGGCATTAAATAGGAATTTTATGCAGAAACATTCTATAAGCCATTGATTACTATATCTTGCACTGGATTATCCTATATATGATTATTCATATTATAAAAAATATACATGGTCATTTTCGAACATTAATCTTCCAATGTAATAAATTTAATGGCTATTACCACTGAGTTAAAAAAAACATCATGATCTCTTTTCTCAGATGACTCATAATTCTCAATTGAAACTGAAGATGAGGTTTCTTGAAGACAGAATTGATATGAATGAAATTATTGTTTTTCATGATACACAAAGCAAAATTAAAAGTTGGTGAATAAAGATGTTGGTACTAAAAATCATCTGATTATGAATTTAGGATGCCATTCACAATGATGATTGTTTTCTTATGTATTTACACATGTAGATCACTTTCAAGCATAGAAAGACTAGACAAAGAAAATTAAAAGCCAATAACATGCATTTTATTTAACAGTGCCATTAGCCTGCCACAAAATAGTATGGTCATATTGACGCCAAGCAAAAAACACAAGAATGACTTTTTGCTATGACTGTGTAAAATAATGCTCAAACCACAAACACATATAGAAGACACTGATTCATTATTATGTTTATTTTATATTTCATAATGTTGTCTGAATATTTTTGCAACACACTCCTCTTTTTTAAATTATAATATTATGTATAATTATACATATTCATTATATTCTATCCTTAGTCAAATCACTCCAAGGAAAAACATTAATATTGTAATTTTTTAGAATGACTTTTAGCTAATTTTTGTAATGTGAATAGGATTTACCTCCCCCATAAAAATTATATTCATGCTTACTAAATAATAATTTCATAAAAATTTTTATATTGTTCATTGGTTTTATATACCAAACTCAATGAATATATGATTTGATAATAGTAAACTGTTAAATGTTATATATAGAGCTCGCAAAATAAGCTCTTAATAAGCTTTGAAAATATGATGATATTCTCAGAGCTTGTTAAGAGCTTATTTTGCAAGCTCTATATATAATATTTGTAAATACAAGCTTATTAAGTTAAGTCATGTGACACCTGACTTGATTTTTTTTGTCACTAAGTTAAAGTACATATTGATTAGTCTTGCTATTAAATTTAACGAAAAAAATTATTGACTTTATGTTATGATTCAAGTATCACTTCCACACAATAAATTGAGGAGTATAACAGCAATTTAATTGCAGGAATTATTTTATTGTGATGGTATAACTTATCTTTTTTTTATTAACAGCGGCAAAACATTAAAGTCTGCACTATCTATCTCTCTACTTAAAAAACTATCAAGATATTTAAAATGAAACACATTTGTTTTAATAACCACACAAACTGAAGACTTGGTGTTTATTGCTGACTAATAAATGACTTCAAAACACAACATTAATAATAATAAAAACATCAACATTAATTATTAAATGAAAGTTTTTATATATTGTATTTAAAATTAGGTACATTCTACAGATTACTTTTCATTCAGCAATTTTAATATATTCAGTTACAATTTTTTCTTGGTTTTACTTTTTATTTATTCAAAATTCTACTAAAAAGGTGTATACAATTTGATTCTTGATTTATGAAGGCATCTATAAATACTTCCAAAGAACATTTTCATAAAAATCAAAAACAAAATTGGAATTAATGCAAACACTTGTTTAACATCAGTTTTCACTTCAAATACTTTAGATTTTCTATTTAAACTAATAATAATATCTCTCATGCCATCATATGCAAACTTTAAAATATGAAATAACATTAGTGGTTGATATCCTATTCCAAATAGGTATATAGACTTTTAGTCATATTATTAATAAGGAGGAGGTCATTGTCAGTAAATCAATTGTAATTCTTCTTTTTAATAATTAAAAATTAAATTTACTTGAATCCATAACATACTCTGTAAGAGAATTCCATTCTTTGGTAAAATGATAATTATGAAAGTTCAAACCAACCATTTTTATGTTTAATAGCAATTGAAATTTAGCATGAACAATATATACTTTTAAAAATAAACAGAAAGTATCTTGCTATTATGATTGGAATAAAAACTATTTTTAATGCAACCGTTATTTTAAACTTGCTTTCACCTAATCTAGAATCTCTTCTAATCCAATCTTTAATGTTTTCTGATTGTTAACTATATTGTAATATATTAAACATCTTTGTTTTGAGCATAGATTCATATTTTTTAAAGATTTACCTTTAAACAAAATGTTTGTGATAGCCAATCCACATGTTGCATAAAAATACAATAACAGTAGATCATAGCACCAATTTATTTCCAATAACTTGTTGAAGATTAATGTTTATAGCAACATATGCATTAATCTTTCTAAGTAGAAAAGTTTAATTTTTAATTGTATTCTTATAATAATGCTATTCAATGAAAAAAATATTTTTTCCTTCAAATTAAATGAGAAGGGATACCATTGTGCAAGTGAATTTTAATAATATTACTATTTCATTGATACACTTAAAGATTCCAAGAATAGAGGATACTTCATTAGACTTTGCATCTAATAAAACAGCAAGCAGATTTCTTTAAATGGTTGATCTATCTTTTTGAACAAAATTTTATCTTCCCATTCTATTTAACTTTCTCTGGAAACTAAGATTTACTAAAAGTAGTTATGTCAATCTTAAATCTTAATAACTTCTCAACTAATAGTCATGTCCTTTATTCATGTCTTGAAAGATTTTGCATTTAATAATATTTATATATTTCACGTATCTATATTTAGAAAAAATAGATTTATAATACTTACTGTTAATACTACCCATGCCTCTGGTCAATACTACTAATATTATTTTAATTGCTTCAATGATAAATCTACAAGTATAATTTAATTATACTGTATGAGATAGGTTATTTTGAGTTGACATTTTCTAGGTTCTTTTACTTATGTGGTACCAGAAAATTTGCTAAATATACAATATTTTACAAGCTAATCCATTATATCCCAACTGCAGTTTCAACATCACTCAAGCAAGTTTCGCAATTAAGGACTGTCACTCTTAAATTTTTTATTGTCATGGCTCTTTTTAATTTTATAGGCTTGAAAATGACACAGATAGACTCGGAATTGCTTTATATATCGTTTATGGAAGTGTGGTTACATGAACATACAATTCTAGAAACATAGTATTAAAAGAAGATCAATGGAATGAGGCCCATGATGGCTAACTTCTAAAGTGATTGAGGACATCATGAAAAATGGGATGACATAAAATAATTTTTATTTAAAAAATGCATAGCTTTTCTATTATGTATAAAAATGAAAAATAAATATTGTGGAGATTGATGATCCATCTTATAAATTATCAAGATTACATTTAGAAATCAGAAAGTCCTCAATCTGATGAAAATTTTGAGGATTTTTACTTAGATATACAAAATGCTTTAAATCAGATTAAAGAAAATTTCCAAAATTTGGCAAGAAGTTTATAAGAAACAAGTGTTGCGTATACATTTGGATGTGGATACAGAAATGATCATGAACACAAACTTGTAAAATTTTACAAAATAAAAAAATCTTCATATTAACAATGTGTTTTTTTTTTTAAAAAAATCCAATGTAAAAAAATAGAATTGGAAGCAACCAATTAAAAGCACAACAGAATGGGTTTAGCCATAATGTACTTAATAGTCATAATAAAGTAATACAAATATCAATATATAACAGTGACTACAAAAAATATTTATTTATAATTATACAGAAAGGCACATAATTTTATGATCTTTTCAATGTTAAACAGATCTTTAACATTGAAAAGATCATAAAATTATATATTAGAAAGGGCTTTTTATATAATTATAAATATATTTTCTGTAATCAATATTATATATTGATATTTATATTACTTTAATATAAATTTATGTTAAAAAACATTGTAATGGATTTTCTTTATTTCTATTTTTTATGATGTTAAGAGATTCATGATCGTAAATATTTATTGATTAGTAAGATTTAAGATATGTGCTAAAGCAAATCTAGAGAGATTAAAAATAGTATTAAGAGTTGGTATTTCTTAAGAAATATTCCATTAAATTTATTCTAAAACTTGCAATTTGTTTTAAAATATTAACAAATTTTAATGATAGCTCAGACTTGAATGAATTTAATAAAAGATGATTAATACTATACTAAGATCAGCTACAAAGATAACAATCTGCCAGAAAATTTTTAACCAAGACAAACAAAATGTATGAAGAAAAAAAAGAGTATAAAAGTATTGAACACTGATCTATATTCAAAAATTGAGTATCAGATAATAATAATAATATAAAGATATATAATTGTGAATCATCCAACAAGAGAAACTCTAAAAATAATAAAACTCTCTAAAGTATAGTACAACATCATGATAGTATAAAGAGAAGTTATTTCCCAATAATAAAAACAGATGGCACTATTGCTAAAAAAAATAACATCATGAAGTTTGTGAGAAAGTTTTACAAAAACTATATCATACTCATGAACAAAAAAACAATGTTGTTCATAAAATAATAATATCTTTTGAAATAAAGAGTATTTAAAATTAAAAGATGCAAAAATTTCAGGAAATGATAGTATTATTTATATTTTAAAAAAGCAGAATAAAAAAAATGTTGATAAAGCTATATACCAAATATCCCTATATATCAATCCAGAAATATTCCCAATGAGAATAAGTAAATGGAAGGAGAGTAAAAAATGGGATACTAAGAGTAATTTAATTCATTAAGCTTATTTTCTTAAGAAAATAGAGCTCTTGTGTTGCATATAAGTGTGGAGTTGCATGCAAGCTCAGAGATTTAAACATTATAAATCCAATAAATCGTTAATCAACTTATAATTACCCATTGAGTGCTACTAACTTACATGAAATCTGAAACTGGAGTTGGTTAAACATTTATCATCCGTATTATTTCTTATTTATATTGATAAGTATATCTATCTACAAGAAGTACATTATTAAACATATAATAAATTAAAACAAACTATCTCACATCTATTTTTCCTTAGACAATTACTATCCGAATAACCATCTTCGTATCTCAATTCTTCTTTTATGTTGAATAATTTTTTAGACTTAGGTGTAAAAGAAACTAATCAAGACAAATATTAATAAACAATTTATTTAACAACAATTTAATATATATATATAAGATAAATCTAAAATAATATTTAAAATTAAATATTTATTCGACTCTCTCTGTTTACATTGTTACTACATATCTATTCCTTTAAATGTTCTTAAATAAATTTTAAGCGTATTTCATCATTTTTAAAAGATTTGTTTTAATTATTCTCTTGAAGATGCTACATTGCTTTTAAAATTTGTACTAATTAATTAATAAAAATGTTTAAAATCAATGAAAAAAAAAAGATATTAAAATGTATAGACTGTTCAAAATTTTTACTAAGATTATTACAACTCGTCTATAGAAAATTTTGGTCTCCAACCAAAGGAATAAACCCCCATTGTTTTACAATATTTAAAAAAGATATGTGCAAAACAAAAAAAATAGAATCACCACATTATCATATAGAATCCTCAATCCTGTCCTCCATTTTTCTATATCAATTTCTAATTCTTAGAAACAAAATTAATAATAAACTAATCTACTTTTGTTCTTAATCTATTTTCATTATTAAATAATAATTTCCAGACATTTTTAATATGCTTTAATTTTCACCAGTAAACATTTCAATCTTTCCATTTAAATAATCTCATTTTCTATCAATATTTTAGTGTCCCCCCCAGTGCTTATTTCTATCTACTGATTTCTTATTGAATCATATATTGTATTGGTCGAAAAACCACCCACAACAACATGACCCAACCGCAAAGTCGGATTCAAACTCAGTCGAACCAAACTGAATTCAAACCCAACTCATGAGCTCAGATCAAATCAATGGATGACATAAGTTGATGGTACATGACTATGCATCAAGAAACTAGCTCAATGGATGATGATGATTTGAGACCCCTGATCTGACTTTACGAATGTACAATAAAATAACTAAGGATATTTCTAAGTCAACTCATATATGTATATGTTCAGGTTGCCAATACAGACAGCGAGCATTAATATTAAAATAATTATTGAATAATAAAGAAAGTTAAAAACCAAATAATAATTTTGTTCAACTTTTAGATTATGATTATATAGATTACCTCTAGTCTTTAAACGGAATTTATAATTTACAATAAGAATGGCAGTCCTTATTATATGCCAATAACTATTACACAATATTCTAGGAGGATTATATATGTCTATGCCCTGACAAGAAAATAAAGGTAGATAAAGGTATTCGGCTTTGACAGATATTGTTATTCTAATTCTAGAAGAAAGAATGTGAGATTCATTGTCACATTCGTAAATCAATTCATAGAGAGCAAGATAAGTATTTAGGGCATAACTTTAATATTTAACAGAAAACTTATTTAATTAGAGATGAATAAGAATTTGTTCGACTTTAATGAAATCAATTCATCATGATTTATGAGCATGAGAGTGGGGCTTTATTTGAGCTGAGAAGTAAACGGTACTGATGTCTTATGAGCTATAAAAACGAATACAAGAAATAATGACTTGTCAGTGATTTAAATAGGAGGGCAGCTTGTGTTTTACAAGTCTTTATGCCTATCAAGAAAATGTGAAACACAGGGAGAGCCAGGCCGGGTCATAGCCGTGAACCTTTGGTGGTCCAATATAATAAAAAATGAGCAAGTGGAGGAAGTGGTTTCTTCCTTGGTAATTAAATTAAAAATAGTATCACAGATGACAAGCCTATGAAGCAGGAGATGGCTTGCACCAGTAATGTTCAGGAAAATGATGACTTGGTAATCATCATGGTTAATGAATAAAACCCATTTATATAAAGAATGCTGTATGTGATGATCGGATCGAGTTAAATTATCAAATGAGCTTTAATACAGAAATACTTAACGTAATTAAAAAAATATATTAATTATACCCTAAACATCATGCCCTCCCCAAATATTAATAGAAAGCATAAAATTTAAATTAGAGTATATTCATTTAATTCCTTTATGGACCTTTTTGCAAAACATTTTAACATTATATATGAATAAATAAATATTGGTGAAACTCAAGAAAATAGCAGGGGCATAGGTTAGAAATAGCTAATAGTTAATATCAGCCATTAGTAAAATAGTAAACATTTAATAAATTCTTTCAACTTGATTAATAGAACAGAATTAATCTAGTTCTAATGGGCGAGAATTACTATAAGACTTAATATTATATTACTTGCATAAGACAAATGAAGCAAAGGAGATCATTGAGTCGAAGGATTATTGGCATGTAATAGAAATAAATGACATTAATGATTATTTAATATATATAGTAAGGTTAGATAAACAAACCACCATCGTAAAAAAAAGGAAGTTAACATAATATTAATTTTAAAGACTAGAGATTAAGATAGACAATTACTACATAGCATAAATAAAAAGAAAATTTTACAATAGATAGCTTAAAAGGTGTGTTAACTTAAAGTTCAGAACTGGCCAGTAAGTTGCGGTTCAAAAGGAAAGATTTCATCTGATCTTCCACGGCTGGTTTCTTAGTTCACACGGCAGAATCTGATTCAGTTGAAATGTAGATGCGCATTTTATAAATTATTTGAACAACATTTTGACTGATTCTTTCAGATTTTGGGCAGCATGATTGGTGTGGAAGAAGTTTAGTTTAGCAGCTTCTTCGAAGATCTTCTGGGGACTTCGGGCCCAGCAGTCAGACTCCTGAAGTTTAGCCCCTCACCATGATGGAGACACTATATAGATTTATAATTTAAAGACACACATAGATTCTAGTAGCACTTCTTTAAAACAAATATGGCTTCCCCCTTTCTCCAAACCTTTCCAGGCTATTTATACTGTCCTCTGGTTTCCCGCCTAATCCAAATTTAGATGCCTTCAGGCTAGAGATTCTTGCATTATCAAAGTTACAAAATTTTATTAATTGATTTTAGATACATTCCTTTGATAAGGCTTTCAAACTCGTTAACTTTGAATTCATTTTCTAATTAGAAAATTAATTTATAAATCTAAAAAACGATTTTAATTAGGAACCGTCCTTACATTTTAAATTATTATCTTTTTGCTAATTAATAAAACTTTCCCCATTGTCTTTGGAAAAGGACAATCTGAAAGCTTATCGAAAGAATGTAGCTTTTAATCACTAAAATTTGAACAAACTGTTTAAAAGTAAAATAAAACATTCCCAACACAAAGAAACTTTATAACGAATATATATATTTAAATATTTATAAATATATATGCACAATCCATGCAGTTATAATATATTGTACCGGTCAGATAATGTATGTTGCTTTAACCAGTTCGAATACTAAGTGAAAGTATCTCGAGGCCACCCATACACGAGATATAAAATTTAAGAATACTATGGCCTTTGCCCTATTCACCTATTCTCGAGTCTAACTACAAACCAACAACATAGAGATACACGTAAATTATTTTCTCACCTGGCTCAAGCTTAGCATCAGGGAGAGATAATGGACAGAATACTTACAGAAATAACTAAGTTAAATGTGCATAAAAATATAATTTGAATTAAGTGTTTGTGCATGCCTGGATCATTGGACAAGTAAAATAAAGGTTAAGCTAATCAGAAATTGAATTAAAATTAGAAGACTTAAGCTTTTTCGATTAAATAATATATTTTAATAAAACGTAATTTTAAATATTTGAAAGGTTTTAATTATCTCCGCTATTTCCCAATTGATTATATGATAAATAATTTTACAATAAGGTGGAGGGCAATTATGTAACATTTTGCGGTCTAACCCAATTTAAATGAAATTACCAATTTGTGTCCCCTCGATAAAGCCAAATTAAAATAACTCTTTCACAAAGCATTTTCTAGTTGCTTTGTGCTTTATAAACAGTTTTAAAATATTTAAAGATTTCTTAAAAGTAACTTTTATTTAAGTGTGGAATGAACACAAACAAAGTAGGCATTATTGGCAGACAAAAGGAAACTTAACTATTATTTAGATGACAGATATTATTTTAAACTGGAAAGTTTTAAATGAAAAAATAATTTAAACCGCAAATAAAAAAAACAAGAAAACATTTATATACATTTTTAAATGAGGAATAGCGAAGGGGAAAAATGTCAGTAAAAAGTAAATGATCAAATGATAACAGTAAGATAAATCTAATATTAGTCTAATAAGAACAACAGTTACATTATGAATAGGAATTAAAGACATAAGTAGCGAAAGGTATTTAGAAAAAGGGTAAGTAATAGTTCATGAGGAGATTCATACAGTTACTGGCCCTTGTTCTTTGGCTCCAGTTCCCTCGATGTAGTGGTTTGATTAAATATGTGGGGATTTGTCCGGACAAAGAAATTGAAATTATGCAGCATTTTATCATGAAGTGCACTGACACAGCTCACAGTTCAGGTTTGTACTTGTTGGACATGTTATGGCATTTTGATGGTTTTAGGACCCTGGTGGCAGTCAAAGCTGTTGTGCCTAGCTGCCAAACATGGTCGCATCCATCAAATTAGTATAGCTTTTAACCGGTCGCATGTTGGAACTTATAACAGGAAATTTTCCGCAAAACTAGGATCACTTTAAAGCACTGACTGCCGAATCCTTACGCACAAGATAAAAATAGTTTCGAGGACAAAATCTGAATAAATTCAGGAGCAAAATCTGAATGAGTTGAACAGCAAAATCTGCCTAATTCAGGAACAATATTTTTCTGATTTTAGAAGCAAAATCTCACAAAGAATCCAAGCACAGGATCTGCACGAATAAGCATAAGAACTCAGAGTGATTTTAAAAGTAAAATCTGAATCATCTAAACACAGGATCTGCATGAATAAGCATAAGAACTCAGAGAGAGACCAAGTCTTTTGTTCTCCTCTCCTTTTTATATCTTTTCAGGAGCTACCCTTCTATTGTTTTCCGTATGATTTTAGATCTTGATAATCCCCCTACGCTCCTTTGTTTTAAAGTAACTTTTTCTAAAAATAAACTTTTAATTTCTTATTATAGATTTCTGTATTTAACTTTTGAATTTGTATTAATTAAAAAAGGCCATCTTTAATTTGCCATGAATGGGCTAACTAATTGAAACATACCATTCCTTTAGAAATGCTAGCAGGCTTATTTCAGAATAAAATCATACACCATATTTTATCAAAATTTAAAAGAAAAATATCATTATTTCTTTTAACAAAATAACATTTTATTTCAACAGAATTTTGCATTTACTTATATATATATACGCTTCCGTATATATATGTTTGATTACTAAATTTTGAAACGGAAATTTTAATAACAAACTTAAAAAGAATTTTACTTTAAAAGAAATATTTTAAAGCAAATAACTAAATTTAATATGCGTTAAATGTACAAAATAAAACACGTTAATTTTATATTTAATGCAAAATCCTGTTGATATTTAGATATAAACTTAATCCAGGTTTACAATATTGGAAAGTTTATATAAGGCTGTGAAGCATGGATCGGACTTCCAGATCCATTGCTTCAATATATAAATTCATGAATAATTTTATCATGAATTTATTAAGGATATTCATTAGTTTAAATATCAAACTAGTTGGTTTTAACATAATTTTGTATAATGCTATTTTTTTTAATGAAACTAGCATGTATTGAACATATAAAGACCCATTGTATTGGAAATTCATGGTTAGTACTAGGGTTTGAAGTGGGCTGCAGGTGAGATATCATGAATCAAGGATTGAACTTAGATCTGACTGCTTCAATATAAAAAAAATGTACTCTCCTGCACAATGCAAGATGTCTTATTTCCATGTAATTGCATATACCATAATCTCTTTTCAAATTATTCTACGTGATAATAAACATCCCTACTTCACTTGATTTTACATTTAAACTTCATCAATCATTGTAAGGCTTTTTAATCATTCTTGATAAATTCAAATATATATATGTCAGGGATGAAGGCTTCATGTATTGAACAGAATAACTTCTTTCATAGAAGAATTCACTAAAAAGTTCAAAAGGCAAATAATGAGTTTGGTCACTGCATTATTCATTGATTATAAGAAGTTCAAACAATGTTAAATTTAAAACGTAAGAATGTTAAAAGCATTTGGAAGATAAAAATATCTTGATAATGTATTATGATTATCAGATAAGAGGTTACATATTTTTCTGTAAGCTATTTTGTCAAACCTAAAAAAGAAAAATGAATAATTCAAACTCATTATTTTTTGTATGAAATTTCTGTTGACTTTCAATTTTTTTTACCAATAGTTGAATTGTTTTTATATAAGGCAAATAATGAGTTTGACCATCACATTATTCACATTATTTGTTGATTATAAGAAGTTAAAACAATGCTAAAATGTATTTAATAGTTAAAACATAGAATGTTAAAAGCATTTAGAAAATACAAATATCGATAAGAGAATTCCAGATTTTGCTAGTTGTATGTAATATGTATATATTAGCTATTATGTAAAAATTATTGCAGCAAGTAAAATAAAAGCATTATAAGAAAAGATTATGTAGGGTGCTTCCATTCCTAGAAACATCACATTTCATCACTGATATATATATATATATATAAACATTTCAACAAATTGTTGAAGTTAACAAACTATTTTTTGTCTCTTTCTCTCTCTACTGCTTATTATGTTAAAATCATTCTTTTTGTTTAAAACTCAGTGCATTGTTACTCATCTTGTTAAATTAGATGAAGCTAGGACTTTTTATCTTCTGCTATTATTAGATAAGTATTTATTCAAACTAATATTGGAAAGCTATCTGAATTAACTAGGGTCATACATCTGAAAAACATCAGATCTGCTTCTGACCTGACAAAATTTTTAAGACTTATTTTAAATTACTTTAAAAATTATTGTACACAAAATTAAATGAACTTAAAATCTTATTATAAGGGAAATACTTTTCCAACATCCCCGTACAATATTGAGGATTAGTGAAATAAAAAGACGTTTTGCTATGCAAAAAAATGATTCTTTAATGTTTATGTTTTCCTTTCTTGTTTTGCTATCCATTTAAGACCAACTTGATACACATTTATAGACCCATAATTAAATAAAAATCGGGTTGAGCATAAGTCAGTTATTTGAAAATAAATCCAAAGCTTGTTTAAAGTTCTATTTAAATTCAACAAGTTATAGATACTTAATTTTTTTTATATCAGCATATTACATTGTATAGTCTTTAGAAACAAATAGTATTTAAAAATATGCAACAGACTGTTCAAACAATTATTATCATCCATTATCAAATATGTGAGATGGATGGATGAAATAAGAAAGTGTGCAGGGATGATGTAGAGAAGAGAAGCTAAAGATAGGAAAAGATGGATTGAACTTGGAGAAACATTCATCCTGCAGTGAATTGATAATGGTTGTTGATGATGATGATCAAATATTCATACTACATATAATTTTTTTTTCCTAATCCGTAAACTTCTGAACATTATTTCAATTTTATTTATCTTTTTTGTAATTGTTATTTACTTTAATTGTATTTTTGTTAAATTAAATAAAACTTTATTTGAAAATACATTTGATAATTTTATTTAAAAGTTTTATTACTAGAATTCTTTAATTTGATTCTTATTAAACAAATATTTAAAAGGTTTCTCGCTAATCCTAACTAATTTATACAAATGGAAAAATGCCTAATTACACATTATTAGAAAATGTTTACTATGTTAAGCAATAAATTGCTTTAATTAAATTTCATTTTACCAGAAATTAATTAATTAATTAATTAATAAAATCTGGAAAATGTGCTTACCAATTTTTTTTTTTTTATTTTATTAATCAGTTATATTTAGATTTAACAGAGTAATTTATGTTATATATATATGTCACTTGTGAATCTTTGATACAACTTTCAAGTTGTATTTTATAAACTATAAATACAATATTATTAATTAAGCTATCGAATACTAACCATTTTTAAAAATCCATATAAACTATTAAGAGAGAAGAGATCCTTCAAATCTTCATGATAGCCAAACTTTGAAGACAAATGTCAATGTAAGAATATTTATTTTCTTCATAAAGCTGCAATACTATCTATTCATTCTGTTCCTTAAATCGAAAACTGTTGACCTTTCTTCGACTGATTTAAAATCCACATTTGTCTTTATTCAACATGGGTTTTATTTATGGCATATTCAGTCACAGGTTAAATTAGGTTACAAATTGCAATCATATCTCCTTTCAACTATTAAAATGACTTCTTTTTCTAAAGTTCATTTAAACTATTCTACTATCACATAGAGTGAATATTTGATATACTTATAATCCAAAGTATTGTTGAAATCAATAAACAACATATAAAATTTATTCTGGTATTCCCTGATCTTTTTGACAACATCAGCAATGGTATTTCTTACTTTTTCTGATATTTGACAATATTTAATATGAGCTAAGCTTAATGTTTAAAATTAATTTTAACTGCATGTTGTTTAAGATTATGCTTGTCCAAGTGTGAGCCATGGCTCCTCAGAGGTTCATTGAACTTTTTGTGGGGGCCTCAAAAATCCAGTGATAATGAAAGTCCTTGGAAAAAAAAATTTGTATATAAAGATCAAATTAAACAAATTTGCTATCTTTTAAAAAAGGCATAAATTCAATTCTTATAATATTCTGATCAAAAGAAAGTTGTTCCTCAAAATGTTGTCATCATTTATCTAAACTGATAGATTAAGTTTATCAGAAAATCCCCATACGGACTTTATTTTACATGATTGCATGATTAGAAAATTATCCCCAGACTAATATGTAAGTAGCTGTGATTTTTGTATGAGAGTATGCGTGAATGTAATAAACATATACCATGATTTTGCTCAAATGTAAATTTTATTATTACTCCCATTTTCATAATATGCTATATATGTATTACTTTGTAATTACATTGTTAATCAATAAGGACCAAAAAATTATATTATTATTTTTTAGGGGGCATCATATCAAAAAGTTTGAGAAGTACTGATTTAAGAGATATTATAAGATAGTCAAGACTCATATCTAAGGATTTTTTCCATGACCCATTGAGTTGTTTTCCAGATTAATGTACTTAATTTGATCAATATTTATATTGATTTTTTTAATTTTCTGAAAAATTTCTGATGCAATATCAATTCCAGCAACATTATATTTTGATAATGAATTCAGCACAATTTGATCATCTTTCATTATTGAAGGTTTTTCAATGTACAGCATCTCATCCAAAATATCTTGCTCAATGTCCTTTTTGTATTATTTTTCTACATAATTTATCCAACTTTGTTACTTCATTTATAATATCATTTTTGGGATTTTTTTAGCAAAATTACTAATGATGAAAATTGTTTTGCAACTCACAAATCACTATTTGTTATAAATATTCCTATATTATTCACTACTTTTTTTAGATGGTTTTTGGAATTTTTTATTCAGATTTCTTAAATCATCATCTTTTTTAAATTTTATTTGCAATTACTTTTGTATAGCCTAATATGAATTTTAATTTTCCAATTGCTTCATCATATTCACACTTTTCCTCATAATCTTTAATAATTTGGTTAACAATCGTTTTTTTAAAGTACCAAATTGACTTTTGATATTTTTTATAAAAAAAACAGTAGATATGGCTTCTAAACTATATCTGTATGTAAATAATATATTTCTTTTTTGTGTAATCAATCTTATTCCTATGAATTTTATGTGGTGCAGTTTATGTGTTTAGACAACGTTTTGGTTGCTTAAAAATATATTGGCAGTAAAAATAGCATTAAACTCACAAAACAAATCTTATTAGTTCTTTTACAGAACTCTATATGCTTCTATATCTATACTGACATACATCATTTTCTTTCTTTGGCATTGCACATTCCAAACACTAAAATTACATCTTGCTTGAAAATTTTATTAATATCCATCACTCTTGATTACTAATTTTTCAATTTTTTTTAATCTTGTTATAGGCATCTTTAAAATGAAATTGATATCAATTGATCACATTTAGGATTTGGTCTAATTACAAGTTTTTACAATACTTTTTCCTGATAATGAAAAACAATATTTTTTTGTAGTCTTTGACTTCAATAATAGGCACTTTGTTCAGTTTTAAAACAGCTTGGTATAAGTGATTCATTTTTATATTTATCACATTAAAATATTGGTTCATAATCCATACATTCTAGATTCCAATAGTTATCTTACAATTTCAGGTACTTCTTTCAATAATGGCAGTAATGACTAGATATCCAAATTAATTTATTTTTGTTATATCAAGATGTGAGTTGTATCGGTAATATACTTGGCTTCTTATCAATGACATTTTGAATGCCTTTACATTTGAGACTTATCCATCATAACTTCATTGTATTTTATTTTTCAATTCACAAGATGTCATGGATTTTGTAAAAAACAAAAGAAAAAGGTATAAATGTTTATTTGCTTCACAAATATAAAAATAACAATTTTATAAATATATTGTAAATATATCTTCAATAAAAATTAACTTTAATAGTTATATTAATGTTAGAGCTGTCTTATCACATTCAAGGCTGGGGTTATAAGCTTCTATGCATATACCTTAGACTATAATGACATCAAACTACATCTAATATACATTTTAAACATGTATTTACATGTACAATAAAGTTTTAAAATTTTACATGTTGAGATATTAACAATTTAATAATTAATCATAAAGAGAATAATGTAGCCATAAACAGGTGAATATATGAATCAAGAGAGAGAGAGCAAAGGTGATTGATTTAGCAATATAAAGAAATTGTTAACTGAGGAAAGATTCATGATACTATTCATATATATACATATGTAGATGTATGCAAAATTTGTAAATTCAAATTTACATATGTTTTAGTTTCTTTTTGTCTGTAGTTTAATGAAGCTTTGGACTATGAGAACACAGAAATGATGACAGAATTATATTACTATAATTAAAATTTAATTGAATAAATCTAGGAAAATAAAATTATGCACTGAATATTTTTTGATTGCTATTGTATAAAGATGCTGTACCAATGTAACAATAAGTTTAAAATACATAACATATTGTAAATATATCCAATATTGTGGATATAAAAATGAATATTATTAATATTTACATTTAATATTTATTGATGTTTTTGAGACATGGCTGCTTATAATAAAAAGATAAGAAGTGTATGCTTGTATTATTACTCCCTTTTTTATTAGAGGACAAAAAAGAGATGTTATAATAAAGAGACAACATATTAGATGAGCATTGATTATATACTTTAATGCAATGCTAAAATGTGTAATATTTAGTATTATCATTGCTAAATCTCTCATATAGTGTATCATTGAACAATGGTTACTTGATTATTATATAAATAATGGGATATTAACAAATAAATTTAATTATGGGACATAGTTGTTTTTCACAATGGTGGCAAACATAAATATATAGTTTTTGACTTATTAATTAATAATTTTATAATGGGGTTTCACCTTAAACATTGTTGTGCATTTTTAAATGGCTTGGAGTTCTTATGTTTTGTTTTTGTTGAAAGGTATTTACCAATCATAAGTTTTTTTTCATAGAAATTTTTATACTTTAATTTTAGGTTTTCACTACTGATGGAATGTAAAGTGAGGTACAAATATTGTTTTTATATGATGAATTTAGATAGCAATCATTTATTTAGTTAAGTTGCAAAAAAAAAAAATAGCAATGTTTCTGTTATAAGATAAATCAAATCAAATAATTTTTTTTATTATTATTAAAATGCAATAATTGTTTTAAGTAATATTTACTAAGGCTGTAACCTCAAGTAAAAATGCGATAGTAAGGACCTCTACGGGTCTTAACCACAAGCTTACATAATCAATGTGCGTTTAGATAAATTTATAATTACAACTTTAAATAATTGTTTTAATAAATGTTCTTACTTTAAATATTCATATTTTACACTCTATAATTTGAGAATAAAAATGTGTAACTATAGTTTATCATATATACATATATATATATATATTACTGGAAATCTCCCTTTTACACTATATATGACTATTACAGTCTCACAAGCACACTAATTTTAATAGTAGAATATACATTGCTCCCTAGGACTATTTCAAGCCCAATATACATTTATATATAGGTATTATGCTTTATACTGTTGAACAAAGAAATCAAACTAATAATTATACTTCTTTAATTACTTCTTTGAATCAACCATTATAAGCATCAGCAAAGCTTATTTATCATTCTTCAAGATTTTTACAAGATCTGAATAAATCAGCCTTAAATGCCACTTTTTTTTTTAAAAAAAATGTTCTGAAGAGACCCCTACAGTGATATTATCTTATGGTTACTGATCACAGATATAGACTCAGTATATTCTATTTCCCAGAGTAAGTGGTGTTCAATAAAAACAATAATTTATATTTGTGTGGTATGAGATGGAAAGATAATGGAACACCAAATAACATATATAAATAGTAACATAATTTATTTGCAATAACTTTACAACTCTACATTTACTTCATATTATAACTTTCAATAAATTCTTATAATCATAATTTTAAAGATAATATATATATAACTCCTATCCCTTCACTGATGAGAGCAAATCAGCTTGAAATCAGCTGATCTGAGGGTGGAGCAAAATGAAAGAGACAGTGAATATTGACTCTGACGTTTATGTAAACAGAATACGCTTGTTTGGAGGTCTTGGTAAAGCTCCATCTATTGATCATTAATACAAGTGATAGCAGGTTTTACGTATATAAAACTTGATTTTCTTTTTCATATATATATATATATGCATGGGTGTGTAATACAAATAAAATGTTCATTAATTTAAAAATATTGTAATAACAATATAAATAACAAATACAGCAATAGTTAAATATAATATACAGTCTTTCAATTTGCAGAAGTACTTTTGGTTAATTCCTTAATGCTCTCCTGCCATTGAAGAGGGTTAAGGAATTAACCAAAAGTATTTTTGTAGATTGAAAGACTGTATATTATATTTAATTAACATTGTATTTATTATTTATATTGTTATGGGTATATATATTTATAATCACTAGAAACCAATCAACACTTAGACAATCCCAATATAGATAACAGTCAAGAATTTCAAACTGTTGTCAATGCAACCTTATTTTAGCAATAGAGGTGGAACTCCACTTCTATTAATAATCCCACATATTTTTATAGACACTATATATATCCAATTTAATCATTCATAACATTTAATCATGTTTTCAATAATAAAATGAAATATTGATAATAAAAAGAAAATATGTATAAAAATTATATTTTTTCCCTTCAATTTGCATGAATATATATGCCTACATGAATGCACATGCAAGCACACACAGAAATCGAAATTTGAAACATTAAATATTTAAGTAAATCTATCAATATCTTTTCATAAAGTAAACACACAAATAAATATAAAAGAAATATACGCATATATGTTTCAATAAACAATAAAATAAATTGATACATATATTTATAAAGTAGTTACCTCTATTCATATAAAATAATATTAATTCCTGGGGTATATACAATGACTTTTTTTTTGTCTAATCATAAAATTTACTGAGGTAATAAATGTCTAGAACTCATTTGTTTTTTATAATCCATTTCCAGTCCATTATATTGTTTTCTCTTCTTCAGACACAAAGAAAGATTCAGAGATTTCAACACTTCTATCATGTGCATGACTGTGAGACAGTGTTTATTATGGCATGAAAATTTAATTTGGACTTCCTCTTCCACGCATCTTCTGGATAGGCAGACAGCATTTCATGATTACATGGTGATGAGAAAGGCTAGTATATCTTCAAACATTTATTCCTCCATTGTATTCATTGTTGTTAAATTATAAAACAACATTTTGTCAATTGTGCTTTTATTTCAAATGAGAAGAAATGTACATTATCAAATAGTCATTTTTGTTTATTCCATGGAATCGAATTCTCTTTTTAAGTTAATATACTCATATCGAATTTTCATTAATATAATATTCACTCTCTTCTTAATAACAAATCGATATTGAATAGTTCAGCCACCATTATAAAAAGTGATTTAACTGGTACATTAATAAAGTTCTTTCCCGGCTAAATTTTGATCACCAAATGTGTTTAGAAAAACACTTCGTTATTCACTCCTCTTATTTCCATCTTGGCTTTTTTTTTTTGTTTGTTTGTTTTAAACTCCTACTCTATCGTCATTCACATAAAATGCTAAGTCATTACCCTATCTATTCTTATTTGTCTCTTTTTTTCTAACTAATACATAACTATACTATTTAATAAACAATGTCAAGAAACATTCTTACTACAGGAAGTAGAATACAAAAATTCAGATTTTAATTTGAGAAACTTGAGTGAAAAAAGAAAAATAATAAATTCTTTCTTTTCTCTTCAAACAAAATCGATATAAAAGATAAGAACAAAATTCTTTACTAATTTAAATCCTATAATTAGTTTATGCAGTTTTTCTTACTCTTTTAATTAACGTTATCTTTAAAAAGTAAAGAGTTTGGTGGCCTCGCGGTTAGCATAGCTGCCTTCTAAGCAGCCGGCCCGGGTTCACTTCCCGGTCAACGCTTTGACTTACACACATGTAAAAAATAAAATTAAACAGAAAAAAATTTCCTTTCTTTCTATTTCAATAAATAAAAAAGAGAAGTTTTATAGTTAAGTCTTATTTTAAATTACTGATTAATATACATTTAGATACTACATGCATGCACATATTGGGTGTATAAACATATATATTTATTTTTTATGATTTATATTTAGCTTTATTTTACTAAACATTTATATTAATGCCTTGCTCATGTATAGAGGTTATGAAGTTAAATGGCATTACATTCTGGTGGGGTTCGATCATCATCTTCCCTGTCACAAATATTAAAAAAAAAAAACAAGCAAATTTTTCATCAGCTGTTCATATAAATGTAAACTCCCACATTTTTGTCAGAAAATGTTTAAGAATAAAGCAATTGTTTATCCTAGAGCTTCAGATTTTATTAACACTTGGTTTTCTGATCAATGCTATGATTAAAACTGATGCTCTCAAACCAGATGTAAATGTAGCATTATTAATTTGAACTCATAATTAATTACTAAACATAAGAGACAGACAAAATAAGAGTCATAGATCACATGACTCTATTCTCTTAAGCTTGTAAATTATAAACAATGAGGATTGCCAATTCCTCAACAAGCTTTGTGATAAATGCTTAGCCAGAGAAAGCATTTAAAATATCTCTGTCAGGAACCCCTCCCCAAACCCCTGACCATGGTTTTATGCTTTGGCATTTTTAGATCTAGTGTCTGAACCTACACTGACACCTCTCTGAGGAGTGCCAAAGCACAAAACCATGGTCAGGGATTTGGTGAGGGATTCCCGACAGAGATATTTTAAATGCTTTCTCTGGCTAAGCATTTATCACAAAGCTTGTTGAGGAATTGGAAATCCTCATTGTTTATAAGAGACAGAATCTTATTTTTAATAAATTTGTGGATTTATATTAACAGCTTATGGAAGACTTGTCTGTTTTCATTTTTATTAATTATATCTTTAATGTTGTGTTTAGTAAATATTTACAATTAATTGACTTCTATTGATTAACCATAAAGTTGTTATAAAAGAGGTTCTATATCTTACTTTTGAATGACTGATTATGAATTCAAATTAGTAATGCTGGGTATATATTTAGTTTGAATTTTTATATCAGCATTTATCATAAAATGAAGCCTTAACAAAATCAGAAATTCTACAATTTTCTGACTAAGAAATTTAATATATATAGATTTATATTGATATCTCAAGGAAGACTTGTTTCCATTTCTCTTATATATATGTTTAACGCTGTGTTATGTTATAAATTTGTATGATTTTTTTGTTTTATTTCTGAAGATAGACAGAATAAAAATATAGTAGAAAAATTAGGTTTATTTAAAATAAATATATTAAGGAAATGGATGCACAAAAAAATTTGCTTTAACTGAATGGAGAACCTTTGATTTCTTTTGGAGGCCTTAAAGGAATTGAGCGGGGAAATTCCTAATGCCATATCCATACATACATTCATGTCATTGCAGCTGTTATAAGTAGTCATTATTTGTATAGTATATAAACATAGATAGGCTGCTCACAATCATGTATTAGCAAGTGTGGTTTGTTGGCTTCTTACCTCTGATTTTAAGATCAAGAAACACTATGATTTTTCTTCTCATTTGTCTGATATCCTTTTAACTGAAATATCAATTGATTTTTCTTGAGGGCAGAATAAACGTGTTTATCAATATTTTTTTCCCCTGATCTTTACAATTATGACAAAAATAAATTATGGCTCTTATTTCCAGTAGGCTGTAAAGTCACCAGCCATGACAGCAATTGGCATGCTAAGAATCTCTTAATTGCAAACCCAAACTGACATTTGATTATGATTTTTATTTAGGTACTTCCAATAGTAAGATTGTAAGAATAATTCTAATATGAAATGGGACATTTTTGAACTTTGCAAAGTTAGAAGAAAAGGTGAAGAGGCAATGGATTTAAAAAGTGGACATGTATTGTACAAGAAAGACATAAACATTAGAAATACAAGAAAAGTAGAATTTATTATAAATAAAAAGTGAAATAACAACATTGTGGAGATTGGTGGTATATTGGATAGAGTAGCAGGATTAGATATTCAACTCAATAGCAGATATCAAATGCAGAGAATTCAGGTTTATCTGCAACAAGTTCTCATTGTGAGAAAAAATTAGAAGATTTTTATATGAATGTACAAAAGGCTTTTCATAAAACCAAACAACATTTTAAAATTGCCATGGAAGACTTTAATGCTAGAATTGGTAAGCAATTGAAAAAGTAAAGTGATATAGATGTATTTGGTTAAGATAATAGAAATGTGAGAGGACACAGATTTGTGGAATTTGCAGAAAAGTAAAATTTTATATTATGAATTCTTTTATTGAGAAAAATGTTAAATGGAAATAGACATAGAAGCATCCAAATGACAGTACAGAAGAATTGAATTATATTATAATGAACAGGAAATATATATTTTGTAATATTCTTAATAAATTCAACACAGGAGGTGATCAGCAATTTGTGTTAATGCAAAACTAAAAAAACAATAGTTATTAAGAAAACATTCACAATTGATATTCCTAATCTTCCGAAATATTCCAATGAATTGAAATTAAGACTTACAAATTGTTCCTCAAATATTAACAGATTTTGAATATGATTCAGATTTGAACACAATTAATAGATAGATAACTGATACCCTATTAACAACTGCAACATATCGAGCTGGTACAAAATATCAGTAATTGACTACTAAAATTTCTATGAAGTCAAGACAATGTATGAAGAAAAAAAGGAATATGAAAATATATAAAAATGATACATTAAGAGAGGATTGAATATCTCAAATTTTGTAAAATTGTACAAAAAATAGTTGATAATGATATAAAAAACAAATGTGAACTATCAAAAAAATATATAGAAGAGAATAAAAATTTTAACATCTTGGGATTGATACGAAACCTATTTCTGCAATAAAATAAATGGAAGTATTATAAACAGAGGTGACATTATGAAATGTGTAATAGTGTTCTATCAATAATTATATAGCAATAAAAAACAAGGAAAAGTATCTTCTACAATTACTATATCTTCTGAATTGTCCAAGATTTTAAATAAAAGAATGAGATATGCAATTACATTTATGAAGACGGAAAAAGCTCCAAGTAAGGATGAAATTTATAATCAATATCTTAAAAATATCAGGTGAAGAAATAGAAAAGGTTTTGACAAAGTTATATACCAAATATTTAAATGATAAATAAAAATATACATGATTATTAGAAGATTGCATATTAATATTTAAAAATGATGATAAAGAAGCTATCAGAAATTACTGATCTATAAATCTTTTATCAATTCTATACAAAATTATTACCAAAATAATTGCAACTCATTTACAGCAAACTTTGTGTTTTAACAACCAAAACTACAATCTGGATTTAAAAGTGATTTAAATATAGTAGATTGTATTTAAAGATTGAGAGAAGTTATAGAAAGGACCAATGAATATGAGTTGCCATTATGCTTTGAATTTGTTGATTATGAAAAAGCATTTGATTCTATAAGCATTTCTTCCATAATTAAAGCATTGGATCATCACGATATAGTCCCAGGATATTTTCATATTCTCAAGAATATTTATAAAAATGCAACAGCAACATATTAGATTACATAATGATGCTAAAATGATTAACATTGAGAAGGTTGTGTTACAGTGTGAGTCCATATCTCCAAAACTTTTTATAGCAATTTTGCAACAAGTATTTTGTGGATTAAAATGGAAAGCTAAGGGAATAAAAGCAGATGAAGATTAATTAAGCCATCTATATTCTGCAGAAGATGTAGTTGTTTTTGTAAATAATGTTCTAGAGCTTCATAAAATGTTGTAAGAGTTATCAGATGAAGGTAAGAAAGTAATATTAAAAGATGTTAAAAAGACTAAAGTAATGCTCAATGGATGGTTGATAATGACGAGTTAGAAGTTAATAACTACAAAAATCTTGGTCAGATTATTACTGCAGACAAAATTATAATGGATGAAATTAATCATAAAATTAAACTTTTTTGGAGTGCTTTTGGTAGAAATAACTTAATATTAGAAATATACTTATGTATTTGAAAAGAAAGGTTTTTAATAAATGTGTTTTACCAGTTCTTACTTGTGGATTTGAGACTTGGACATTTAACAGAATAACAATGCAAAGATTTCAGCCCACTTAAAAATGTATGGAGAAATGCATGTAACAAAAAGTGATCAAAATGAAATGCATGGCTGAGAGAGTATTATTGACAACATTGAAAAAATTAAAAGACTGAAGTATAGTTGGGATAGACATATTATTAGATGATAATAGATAGATAGTTCAATTGGATTTCAGGAGATTGTAAAAGACTTAGAAAAAGACAACATGTGAGATGGATGGATAAAATTGTGCTGGGGTTATGTTGAGAAGATAGGTTAGAGAACAGTGAAGATGTATTGAATTGCATCCTGCAATATGGAAAATAGTGATGATGACTAAATAAATATAGAAATATTGAATAAATACAAATATTAAGCAATACATATAAATTTATAAACTTGAAGCAGAAAATTGTTTTAATGAACTAATATTAAAAGTATCGTTTTTTAAAAAAAATCTGAATGTTATTTATTTAATAAATTTTATATTTAAAAGGTTTTTAAACCCAATACATGAAACCATAGACAACTAGAGTATTAAATACTATGTCAATATACATTTATTGTTAATAAATCCTAGCATTAAAATTAAAAAAAATACAATATTTATATATATATAATCAAAAATTTTCACAGGCTGGAGATATAAATGAAATATTACCAGGTACATCAGTGTATAATTTAATAAATATACTATACCGATTAACATTTACTCCATTAATATGAGCATGTGCATAAATTGAACATGACAATAAATATGGCGACATGCCGGAGTAAAAGGAAATTCAAAGACTTTACTGTAATAGTGTTACGGACACAGAAGATACTTATAGAAAGATTGATTCTTACATACCTTTGGGGGATGACTCTAAACCAACCCCTCACATCACTCTCAGAAGGAAATTTAACTCTCCTCCTGAAAGGATATGCAAGTTCAAATAACATTAGGGCATATGTGCCGATAAATAATTATTCATACAAAAATAATAAATAAGCATCCCCGTGAAAATAAAGATTTAGGACCCGGTAAGAAGGTATCCCATTTGCTAGCTCAGCATACTCTTATACTCAGTTAAAAGAATGGGGATCGGAAAACTCGCATAACTAATTAATATGGGGGTTAGAGGAAGTAAATGATAAAACAAAAGAAAATATATGGCAGTAGTCGCTTTAGAATTATAATATCTTTTATTAATCCAATATCCCCTACCATTTATAACATAAATATAAAATCAAAGTTCCCAAATTGAATAAATATATAACGAAAATCATACAATACATAAATCATTTTTATAAAACAAATTATAAGCATATAGAAATACTTGTCGAAATAATTGTTAAACTAAATAAAGGAAATTTCTTTCTTAATAATAAAAGTATATTAAATAATTAATATGGGAGAGATAGTGCTCTGTGGATTATAAACTCACACCCGTGTATTAAACAAATAAGGAAAAAATAATGTTACATACAAGGTGTATTGGTCTGCGTATTTACATAAACATATTTATGACATGGGTATTAACTTGTTATAAAATAAACACACACATACAAAAAATAATAGTACACCCGACAAAGTTTGTAGACTTCGTTCTTCTATGGGTTTTGAGTGGGTGGTCTATCTGTCCATCGACTGCAACAAGGGCTGGACTTGACGGTGGTACAAGTTCATAGAATTAGTCATCATCACTTTGGTGTTTGGTGATCTTGGCTTTTACATTATGTTGGGACGGCAGGAGAGGAACTGGATGGACGCGCTGAAGTGGGATTCTACTTCATAATCATTTTATATGCAGGGAAATGCTTGATTGGCATCTTTAAGTTGGAGAGATGGATATTAAACAGGATATTAAACCCTATAGATCGTCCTTTCTTGTTTTATGAATCCTAGGTTAACTGCAGGCTTCGATGGCGTGTTGTAATTAAGCTTCCATCAGGATCAACTGACTGGTTAACTGCTAGATTATTTGAATGATGGCCTGGATTAATGTCTGTTGATTTAGAATGATGGAATGAGTATTATTTCTTTTTCTTTTGATTAGAATAAATCTTCACATTTCTCCGGAAGTCGAACTCTGATAATGCGCTATTACTTTAAATAATAAATTTCGCGTATATTGAAAGTAATAGCACATTATTGGAATTCGACTTTCATCTTAGTAATTTCAATATTTTCAGTGCTTTATAATAGTAAGATTTTATGCAATAATGAAATTAAAATCATGATTTCCACATTTTATGTATACCCACATTAAATTTTACAAGATTATTATGAAAATTTGTTCAAACATTGTGCGTGTTAATTTTGCATTTTAAATCACATTCTGTTTTTGCATTTTAAAAAGAACGTAATCAATTATTAATCATTTAGTGTCCGCAAGTTTATTTTTAAAAGGTGAGTAATAGCAGTGGGCAAAATTGAAAATTAAAAAACTAAAGACAAAAATAAGAATTTAATTTTTAATTGTTAGATTAATTACTAATCACGTTGTCACCAGAAAACCATTAACACAACGTGAGAGTGATGTTGGCGCTAGTTGTATTTCCTCTTGGGAAGAATCTGATTTTTTACCAGTTTGCAAATGAACCTGTTTATTGGCAAATAGTGATAATAATTAAAACGTTTATTAAAAAAATGTAAATTACTGTAAATTATGCATAAAAATATATTGTTTTGAATAAAATTAAATATTATAGTTAAAAAAAGTTTGTCTTGTATCAATTTTTTTCAAATTTGAAATTTTTTATTAGTCATATTTTATTTCCTTATTTTTTTTTTTGCGCGGATTTTAAAGTAATTTTACGTTGGTGCTTTGCTTTTACATGATTTTTGAAAAATCACAGTCCATATCCCCCCTTTTTCAAGGTAAGTTACGTCTATTTTTGCGCGATTTCATTTGCGCATGTTTTCTGAGGAACTTATCTATCGCATAAAACAAGACCCAGGTGTATATAGAATTAAACAATATTTGGTGTGAGCTAATTGATGATAATAGCAAGAAAAGTAGTTTACTGTTTAAGGCTCGAACAGCATCTTTAGCAACAAGGGAATATACACATAAATGGAAAAATGTTGGTGATTTACTCTGCAAGTTGTGTAAGGAAGGCATAGAGAATATTAGGCATCTGTTAATCGAATGTAAATGCCTGAAAACAGAAAAGGTACAAATAATGAAGTTATGGAAGAATAAGTATAAACAAAGTGATTATTCAGAAAGTGCGTTATTGGTTTTTATGCTGGATTTGGTAAAAGGTAAGGGGGGTTTAGATATGAAGGCCATGGAGTTGACAAAGATTATGTTGTGGAAATAGGATGGAGCAGGATATGGTAAAACTTAGGGCAAAGAATGGAAAGGGAAGTTAAAGTGGCTAACAAGTTTCTCTGGGCATGGTTGCCGAGAGATTCCTGACTCCATATAAGAAGAAATCACAGAACATCACACCACATTGTTTTAAATCTACCTATTCCTGTATTTACAGTTAATATTTTATATATCTAAATATAAAATTCTCATATATTATTTTAATATTATATGCATTTTATTCACCTTTATTATTGTTAGGTTTATCATGTAATATATTAGTAGTGTTCAATAGTCCCACCATGTTTGAATCCAAATACAGAGAATATATGAAAATAATATCTAATTAGCTAATTAATAACTGTACATTATATATTTTTTTGTGTTTTCTTGTTGCTATGATATACTGAAGTCATAGCAGCCAGAGATAATTTCACCAAAACTTTTAATCCAGCACTATGTTAAAGAAAATTAAATATCTAAGATAAATAAGATGTCAAATAACAAGTCACCAAAGACTCTTTTTTTTTGGTAAGTTGAGCAAAAGACATTACAGGTCCATCGGCAGATAATAATACAAATATTGTAGGACATGCACATGATTATGTATTGAAAATGTTAAATAATGATGTTGAGGTGAGAAATATACGGAGCTATCATCTCAGATATAAAAGAATGAGAACATAGCGATGCTACTATTTTGATACTTATATTAAAAATTAAGAATAATATATTTTTCATTGTTGGTTAATCTTAAATATAAAGCTTTTAAAGATAATGCACAGGTATCTTGATTCTCGGGACATGTATAAATATGTACTCACACATATATATTTATAAAATGGTCTTCTTAAAGCAAATAATGTGTTATGTGCAAGACCTTTATATTTAGGCCCTCAGACTTATTAATATCTACATCCACATTAATGGTAAAAAAAGGAAGCCATCATAAATTAATTATAAATATATATAAGTAATATTCATTCCAGTAATATTGTAACCTTCTCCTCTGATCATTGGAC